>OZ021729.1:58979571-59243226 GCA_963978545.1 Linyphia triangularis
AAATATCAAATAATCCACTACTGACTGACTTATCACTAATTCTCCCACTTCCCATATAGTGACAACTCTGAAATTTGGTACAAATATCAAAGGTATAGATATCAAAAAGTTCCATACTGACTGACTCATCACTAATTCGCCCACTTCCCATATAGTGACAATTTTGAAATCTTGTACAAATGTCAAAAGGTATAGATATCAAAAAGTTCAATACTGACTGATTCATCACTAATTCGCCCACTTTCCATATAGTGACAATTCTGAAATTTTGTACAAATGTCAAAAGGTATAGATATCAAAAGTTCCATACTGACTGACTCATCACTAATTCGCCCACTTCTCATAAAGTGACAACTCAGAAGTTTTGTTCAATGTCAAAAAGTTTAAATATAAAAAGTACCATACTGACTGATTCATCACTAATTCGCCCACTTTCCATATAGTGAAAATTCTGAAATTTTTTGCAAATGTCAAAAGGTATAGATATCAAAAAGTTCCATACTGACTGATTCATCACTAATTAGCCCACTTTCCATATAATGACAATTCTGAAATTTTGCACAAATGTCAAAAGGTATAGATATCAAAAAGTTCCATACTGACTGACTCATCACTAATTCGCCCACTTCTCATTGTGACAATTCTGAAATTTTGTGCAAATGTCAAAAGGTATAGATATCAAAAAGTTCCATACTGACTGACTCATCACTAATTCGCCCATTTCTCATATAGTGAAAATTCCTGAAATTTTTTGCAAATGTCAAAAGGTATAGATATCAAAAAGTTCCATACTGACTGATTCATCACTAATTCGCCCACTTTCCATATAGTGACAATTCTGAAATTTGGTACAAATGTCAAAAGATATAGATATCAAAAAGTTCCATACTGACTGACTCATCACTAATTCGCCCACTTCTCATAAAGTGACAACTCAGAAGTTTTGTTCAAATGTCAAAAAGTTTAAATATAAAAAGTACCATACTGACTGATTCATCACTAATTCGCCCACTTTCCATATAGTGACAATTCTGAAATTTGGTACAAATGTCAAAAGATATAGATATCAAAAAGTTCCATACTGACTGATTCATCACTAATTAGCCCACTTTCCATATAGTGACAATTCTGAAATTTTGCACAAATGTCAAAAGGTATAGATATCAAAAAGTTCCATACTGACTGACTCATCACTAATTCGCCCACTTCTCATTGTGACAATTCTGAAATTTTGTGCAAATGTCAAAAGGTATAGATATCAAAAAGTTCCATACTGACTGATTCATCACTAATTCGCCCACTTTCCATATAGTGACAATTCTGAAATTTTGTACAAATGTCAAAAGGTATAGATATCAAAAAGTTCCATACTGACTGACTCATCACTAATTCGCCCACTTCTCATATAGTGACAACTCAGAAGTTTTGTTCAAATGTCAAAAAGTTTAAATATAAAAAGTACCATGCTGACTGACTCGTCACTAATTCTCCTACTTCTCATAGAGTGACATTTTGTCCAAATGTCAAAAAGAATAAGCATAGAAATGCAAGCTATTCCGATCTTGATTATCTAATTTTAAGAGATTAAAAAAAGGTCGAAACGTTGCAAACGAGGGATAAACAAATGTCCGATTTCCTAAGCAGTTACAACTCGGACATTTTGTGGAAATGTCAACAAGAGAAAGCACGGAATTAAGGGTGTGAAACATCGCACAACTTTTAATTACACTATAATACTTGTCACTACATTTAAATTTTGACTTGGATTAGTGTTATTACCAATTTCATATTTCATAATTTGGCGATAATTCTTACATTGTCAGTAGAAAACAATCCTCCAAAATGGCGAATTTGGCGATATACTTTTCAATAACTCTTACATTACCCTTTCTTGTAAGTGAAGCAGAGGAGAGGAGATAAACGGTCGTTGATGAGCGATACTTAAGGGAAAGAGAACTGTGTATAAAATCATTCAATTTTAAACTTTTTACACCTTCATAACATTTTTAACGGAACTTCGGAAGTGGGAATGTTTAGAACACCTTAAGAGGTATTACCATAGTGATTTTGACCCATATAGTTAGAGTTGTTTTTTAGCAATTGCAGAGAAACATGTTTTTTTCCATGTTTTGCGCATGCGCAAATTCGATAAAATTTAAGTGACAGGTCACGTCGCCACAACTAACATGTGCACCAAATTTGAACATCGTAGGTCAATCTGTTAGGGAATTATGCTGACCAAGTACACACAGACATACATTTTTAAAAACCACTTTTTTGGAAGTCAGGATGTTCCAAAACGTGAAGAAATGCAAAAACAAAAATCGATTTTTTTTTTTTTGGCGAAAATAATACTATGTTAACATATGAGTAATTAAAAGTAAAACGTAATCTATTCCGCTCTTAATAATTTAATTTTAAGGGATCGAAACGTTACAAACGATGGGTATTCAAAAGTTCTCAAATTTTGAAAGTGTGATTTGCTGTGATTGTTGTAAAATTGTGATTTTTTGAATGCTCTTCCGATTTTGAAAAACCATCTTTCATGAATCGAAACGATGTCAAACGTTCCAAATGTATATGCGTGAATACATTTTCATTGCTTAAATGTACATGGTAAAATTTCGTAGTGAAGCACGGATATTCAGCTAGTCAAAATAATAATAATAATAACAACAATAATAACAATATTAGTAATAATAGTAGTAGTATTACTAATACTACTACTAATAATAGTAATAATAATAATAGTAATAATAATAATAGTAATAATAATAATAGTAATAATAATAATAGTAATAATAATAGTAATAATATATAATAATAACAACAACAATAATGATAATAATTTTATCAATTGCGAGTACTCACACACTGAAGGTTTTGTACTAAATCAGTGGACAATTTTGTGTCTCCTTTCATTGGTAGCTATAGAGAACGTTTCACGTTACCAAAATATTGTTCCTTGAAAACTATAATCTACAGTTGTATTTTTTGTTACAAATCCTTTATGCACTTTTTTTTTTTTAAGTACAAATGCTTAGAACTTTTACTACTCGTTTTCTTCTGGACATACAGACATTTTCAATCGCCGTCGCCAACTTGGCTCTATCTCGCCAATTTAGCGAGATTGCTATTCTTGTAAAACTCGTTTTCAAGCATTAAGGGTCACATTGCAGGAAAGCAAAGTAAGACAAACTATTGCACTGCCTTATGCGAAATATATATAAATTTATCTTTTTACATAATCAATACTACTAAATATTTACAGAAATTCGTAACAGTATAAATATGTGTGTGTCCTAAAACTTTAAGGAATCCATTCTCACCGACAACGAGTATCGTCCAAATTTCAGCTAGATTAGATGAAGGCAAGTAGGTTAATTAATCCACCGAAGAACTTGCGTGGTCCTTCGGTTGGCACGAACAAAATCTGAGTTGATATAGGTTATTTTAAAATGTTGTAGTTTCACAATGATCAAGTTGGTAATTGATTTTGATTCAGTCGAATTTCTGGAGAGCTTTGGTTGATTTAAATAGTAATTTTTCGTATTTAAGCAAAGCAGGAACACCAGTTTCAAAACATGACATAAATCAAATAAGATAGAAGGTAATTACAGCCGTTTACTTTTGTGAAGTGATTGTTAAAACACAACGGGTTTTCTTCACAAAAAGAAGCTTTGTCTTTTCCCTGAAAATTTGGCCAAGTGGAGAATGTTTTTATTTAAATAGAATTTATGCATGGCTACTTCTTAGTTAAATGACATGTTCGTGTAACAATTAAATGTTCGTTGTGATTGGCAGATTACACAAGACAATTGGCTTGTGAACATTCAAATTCGTTTTTAAAGGTTTATTGTGATTAATCACAAGCATGTCACAAGTATTGTCAATCGATGAAATCCTAATAAAAATAAAAAACGCCTTGCAAAAGCCTTCAAAAAGTTGATTCAATTCGTTACGCTCCATTAAGATTCAAGACATAGCATTGCATATCTTTACCATCTCCCATTCAGTATAGTGGTTGGCACATTAGACTACTACGCTGGTGGGCCTCGATTTGAATCCGGGGTAAGACATGGACGTAAGACGTGGATGACTTAAGTTAGGGGCAACGATGGCCCTCCCACTGGGCGCCCCTTCACAAGTGGCCATCGCTACCGGCCTTGCAGTGGCCAAGTGACTGCGAGCATTAAAAATAACTGTAAGTACTTGGGAATGCCATTAGAAAAAAAAACAAAAAACATTACCATTTATATCTCTGATATCTAACTAATGGTAGTACATTTGACTGATTGCAATTGATTTGAAGCCGAAGGAGGCTTAACAATCACCATAGAGTTCTACAGACTGATTATACTTAAAATACAATTTTCAAAAAGTTGTAAAAAATAATCGCTGGTCAGGATGGCCTGAAATTTAACAAAATTTAAGCGAAGAACAGCATTTTGAATGCTAAACTTGAACTATACTTATCCTGTATAAAAACTCTTCTCCAAACTATTTAGGATTTGTTGATAAGATATGGTTATATAGTATTAAAGGGGGTATAATATGACAGGTATTCAATTAGCATAATTTGTTTGCAGGGTTTATGAGCCATAAGTTTCAGTTTCAGATAAGTAGATACCCATAGCGATAAGAATATGCAACCACAACGCCAATTATGTCAGGTTCCAATCTTTATATACTAGTGGTCTCTCACTGTAACTTCTGGATATTACGTTCTTGGTTGCTGACTTGAGGCCGAAGAAGGCTTAATAATCACCATAGAGATCTGTATTAGCAACTTCTCTTCATACTAGTTTGAATGTGTATGTAACCAAGGGCAACCCATTATGTAGCATAGATGGGTGAAAATATTGGCTTCATCTGTTTTCGGATCAGAAACCACTTATAAGCTAAGCTACCTGGAAGTTGTGGTTAGTGATCAGTTGTAGATATTGTGAAATAAGATGAAGTAGGGAGCTTCACCCACTGGCTCGCCTTGGAGGCTTTACTCGATTATTAGGCCTGCTAAAAAGCATTGAATGAGAATTACATCAATTTCAATTCTGTTCAACAATGCACAGTAGCACTGATTTGTCACACACAAAAAAAAGCCAGTTTCCTGGAAAATATATCAAGCGAACTTCCCATTATAAAAAAAATAATCCATTAACTAGAGATTTTCTCTCTTTTCACAAATCTGATCAATCTATCAGAGTGAATCTAATTGGTTATCAAACATTCCTTCAATTTGTACACTCATATCTGTTATTCTAACAACAAAAGTATTTATAATTTCAGGAATATGTAATAATGTCGATATGCTACTCACAAAAATTATCTTCAGTTTTCAGAAACTAATTTGCCGAAGTTTTCATTCTCATTATAGATTCGGTTCGACACCGACACCTAGGCAAAACTTAATGGCTATCTAAATATACTTAGTAAGTTTTTTGAGCCATTATGATTCCGAATAATTATTTTGTTGTAATGTGATTAGAAAACCAAGCAATAAGTGTGAATCTGTCGTCCCTATAACTATAAATGTTATGGAGAAATAAAAAAGCCAGACTGAAAATTTTACTTTACACTGAGAAAACAAAAGTTAGTGATGACAATGTGGTTCTCTTGCACGACTACAACGTCATCAAAGACGGAAAACGCTGATTGAGTAAACGTAAAATTTGTGGTCTAGTTTTTAGCTCTTTGAGCCTAAAATATATAAACATGGCGACATAGGATGGGTGCAAATGCAAAATACATTTTTTTAGTAGTTTAGTTGGCGAAAACAATGCTAGTACACTAATTAAACGTCGTTAAATGGATACAGTTTCACGGTGTGTGGACAAATGCAATATAGACATTTGACAATTTTAGGTAAATAACTTATAACCACAAAAAAATTAGTTTCTGACAATAACTTATTATTAACACCAAGTTAGCCGATACTTCAGAAATTATGTGTGTAGCTCAGTACTCGAAAACCAACATTTTTTTTTTTTTTTTTTTTTTTTTGCGAAGTATCAATTTCGAAAGCTTTTCTCAATATTGAAGGCCGCAATTGAAAATTTGTATAGCTCTCACGGAGTTAGTCTGTTTCTTTCAAGAGACTTTGATTTATTTCGTCTTTTGGTTTTGGCCGGCCAAAAAACCAACTGGTTGTTCAGCTGGAGGATTTTATACAGATAAATTTACATAACACAAACGTATTATTTTTTTCAGCACAAAAGAAAATAAAATTTTTTAATCAGAAATGTATTTTTATTTTAAAGTATTTTCTACCATATGATGCTCGTGTATATTTTCATTGATATACATATATAGAAATTAAGATTTTAAATAAAAGTTAAGTTTAAAATACAAACTAATAGTTGCGTTACTTTTTTTATTTTCTGTCAGAAACCCTGGAACTATGTCGACCAAGTATATTTGCTCCTATTTAAGGCACTCGTTTAGAATCTTAGAAATGGAAAATATCGTTTGCTGTACAAATCCACTACTGTTGAAAATAACAATTTTTGGTTAACTGATTCGAAATATCTTTGAAATTGTGGAATATCTGAGATAGATACAGAAGATCTTTGAATAGGAATATAATCCGCCATTGGGTATCGAACGGAAAGAAATACGGAAAACTACCACTTGACTGCTCGACAATCGACTTGTAACTGCCTACTCATTTTGAAAAGAAATTTCCGAAAAACTAGTTTAAGGAAACATAATTTATTCTTTATTGAATAATGTTCTAAACCCATGTAATGAAATATTCTATCATTTACCTGCCAAGTAAAGCAAATTCTTAGACGCAATAAAAGTGTCATTTAAGAAACAAATCAAGATTACAACGCAGTTACCTTAACGAATGTCAGTTACCCTATTCGTTGAGTTAGCCATCAGCAGACTCCACAATTTGTGAAGTTTAAAATACTGTTTAATATATACATATCAATACAAAGCGTACTTTGACGGAAATTCATAATTAGTTAAAAAGATTTAACTTATAAAATAAGGAAAGTGATTGTTTGGTATTGGGGAAATTAATCAATTCTTCTAACAGTCTTAATTAGCCACTTCATCTCCAATACAAATCGATCGTAAGTAAACTTAGTTTTTAAAACAAACTAGTGATGGCTTGCCATTGTAATTCTGTTCGAGTTCAAAATCCTCCGTTGAGATTTTACGTTGAGGCAAAGTACCTATATAGAATAACTAAGTCATTAGCCTATCTAGAAAACTATATATCTTCTCTTTAATACAGACTTTCCTGTTACATTTTGTCTGCCGGTTTAACCCTAGATAACTAAGCAGGGTTAGTCTGTAACTAATCATTCGGTTAATAGACAACGCATTAGAAACAAGTATATTGTTATATATCCCTTTATTTATTTCAAAGAAAATAGCGTGTCTTAAGAGAAGTATTATAATATTTCGATTAAAAAATAGAAAGGTGGTATAAATTAGCGTTTGCACTTTTGGCAGATGTTAAAAGTGCAACGGGAACATCTCGAATTCGTCTAACTGGCAGGGGCGGGTAGTCTTATTAGACCAATGTTTAGTTATCTTGGATTAAGTGCAGTTTCGTTAAAATTACTAGAAACTAGATACGATTTTTTACCTGTAACTGGATACACTTTTAAATGTTCCAGTCCTACTGTTTGAAAACCTATGTTTTCTTCAATGTTTTGTTTGTTTTTAACACCATGTATACAACAGTCCAATTTTAGACAGAAACTCTTCTTAATTTATCCCCCAAGCTAGCGAACAGCATTTTCATAAAATTAATTAATTAATTAAATGAATGGATTAATAAATAAATTACATTCGCAAATTCGATGTAACGTCACTAAAGTTCAGCAGAAAGATCTGTAAATCGAATTTTTAAAATGTGATGGAAAATTTTATTTTTTAATTTTTACGGTAAAATGTTTTCAAGTTCTTCGTTTTCTGCCAAGAGCCCATAAAAATCCGTCAAAGGACAAAAATTCTTTTGAATGATTCGAAAGAGTTTAGGAAGAGTATATATCTGTTACAAAAATACGTTTTGCCTATTAAAAATATAGTTAAAACTAAAAATATGAATATTTTAGACAAACATTGAAATAAATTAAAAATCGTATGATTTAGTTGTTCTTATATTCAAAATTCATACAGTATGTCAAATTTTTACTTTTTTATAATCAAGTTAGAGCCGCATTCATCTTTGAATATTTTTTTTTTCTGAATTTGGAAGTTTTCTGTTGCATTAAATAATAAATCTCGATTCGTCAAAAATAATTACAAACAAATTAACACATAATTATACTATGCTGTAACATTTAGGTTGATAGTTCTCTAAATTTCCCACCATATTTCTTAATGAAATTCGGTTGACTCTTACACCTTACATTTAAATATGCAGGGGAATAGAAACATGAACAAAAAAAAAGATGGATTGTGAGAGTCACTGTGTTACTCTAAGATCGCATCTACACACTGCTTGTTTCAATACAATAAGTCTAGACACTTAACATCTACAATTTGGTGTTATTTAATGACTGAAATCTTCCACTTTTTGCAACATATAACAAAAAATTGAGTGTTAGAATTGTAAACGAAAACGTTTCTACTTCGGCAAGTTTTGGCAACAAACTTGGCGAGAAAGCATGTCATTGACTATCCAAATTCTAATACGTTATTTCTATCTGAAGCCAAGATATGAGCTACCTTTAAAGTATTTATTGAAACACTCTTCTAGTCAAAATTGAAATAACTTCCGATTGAATTTCATATAGTCCTACTAACTTTATCAATATCTTTAAATCTGATATCTAACATAACTGTAGTCACACAAGACAAAAATCAAAAACAATAAAAACAATGTTTTTAATATAAATCTTTTATTATGCATTGCCACCTTTTATGTTCAGCTCGATTAGAAGTAAGTGGATTAATTTGTCTTCTGAAGTACAATAGAAACGTGTGTAAATCCGGGCTTTTAGGGACAACCCCCAAAACTTGTTAGAATGCATTTTCATCAACGAATTTATCAGTCAACTTTCTGCTCGATTGGATAACAGCAAAGTACATTAAATAGTCGTCTTAGGTACTTATAGAAGTGCAACGTGTGTCAACGAGACTATCTGCCAAGTTTCAGGTTGATTAGATGACAGTAAGTGGGTTAAATAGTCCTCCGAAACGATAATAGAAGCTTAGCGTGTGTCTTTTAAGTGATAATCTCAGAAACTTGATAGATTAATTATCAATGAGCAGGCATTCTATCTGCCAAGTTTCTGCTCGATTACATGACCGCAAGTGGGTTAGTCGTTCGTAGTGAGAAGCGAAATAGCGAGAGTTCACCAAACTTGATATAATGAATTTTCATTGACAACGAATCTATCTGCCAAATTTGAGCTCGATTTGATCACGGAAAGTGAATAATTTAATCCTCCGCAGATTTTCCTGCTATACACACATACAAACATAATAGAAGTTAATATAAATGATTTAAAAACAACGGATTAAATAGAAGGCATACAGTGCAGTGGTATAATTACGACTCGTATTTTTGAACTCGGTCAGATGATGAAGCAGCAACACTTGATATCTCTCTCTCTCTCATTCTCTTTCTATCTTTCTCTACATCCAAGCCACACCAACAAGTGGATATTGTGGCCTCCACGGATTGAACGTGCAGTAGCCACCATTAATTTTACTCACCAGTCTTTTAACAACGCGTTGACTCAATACCATGATTTTGTGATATTGAAACAGATACATTGTCTAACTGAGTCACGGGAGAATTACAGTCCATGTTGATATGTATGCTGGTGAATTTTAATTAGTAATTTTTAATATATTAAAAATGTACTTCTAAAAGTTTTACGCGATCAAACAATATTCTCTAATAGATGCAAATGCAATATTGGAACGTAGGTCACGTAGAACAAACATTTAGTCTTATTTTTTAAATCATTGATTTTCGATGTCCTGCTTGTGTTTGGGGCAGGCAAATCTTCGGAAGGGTAATTAACACACTTATCGCTATCCAATCGTGTAGAAATTAGGCAGACATTCTAAGATGGTGACAATACATTCTATCAAGTTTTGGGGGTAAAAAATGTTAGCTCATAGCATAGTAGGATTTAATTATAATAAAAACTGTTTTTGTGAGTAAGGTTTTTTTAAATTTTTTTATCTTCCAGTCTTCTTGGAAAATCGAGCATTGAACTGTTCGTGAACTCATTATACGCATTAAGCTGTTTATTTATGCATAATTTTTTGAACTAAAATTTTAAAGTTCAATTAACTTAGCTATTAAAATCATCCCAGTTTCCGAACGACCGCAAAGCAATAACCAAACCCCATGACAGAAGAAGGAAGAAGAAGAAGAAAAAAAAGAGATCAAAGAATTTTTTCTTTTTTCAAAAAAATGGGCAAGTCTGTCTCGGGTCACGTGGCCTTCTACCGCATTGAACGAATGGAGCCGGCGCTGTGATCTCACGCATGCGCAACAGCTGCCAGCGCCCGGCGATGTCGACCACCCCCGTCATTCCCGGTTTCTCCACCGAAATCGTCTGTTGCCAGCGAATCGTCTGCAGAAGCCGCACGCTCTCTCAACTCTCCTCTCTCCCTGATGCTAAAAGCCTAGTTTTATCCATTCAGTGAGGATAGTGTGGAAAATTTACTAATCTGTTTTTTCGAATCGAACGAATTTTGAGCAAACGATTTTGTCTTTGCTAGAGCCCCTTTGGGTGTGAGTATGGAAGGCGGCGGAACGCCTTTCTCCAGCAGTATGGCTCCTTCTGGTTCCTATATTCTCATCATTGTGAGTCAACCCGTGAATGACGATCATAAGAAGGTTATTCTAGAGAGACTAAGCAAAGGTAAGATTATTTGCAATTCTCTCTGTTAATTGTAGCCTGCATTTGCAACTTTTCCACAATTAATTTTTTTTTTTTTTTTTTTTTTTAAAGTTAATTTATTTTGAATTTAAATCTTTGTATTGTTTCCTAATTTATATTGTTGCTGCAATTACTAACGCATAATGCACAGTACTGTACAAAATGAATTTGTGTTCGGATGACTATTTTTGAAGAAAAATTGATGCTGGCAGTTCATACATTAAAGAAAGTTTGCAAATTGACTTCCGTGCCCTTTTGCTACTGGAGATTATCTTCAAATTTCAAGTTGCGATATTACGTGCATTTTGTATTTTTTTTTAATAGGTATGTAGCACTACCTAATACGCCACTTAATAACCGAGATTTATTTTTTAAAAGCTTAGCAATAGCATCAAGATACTTTTATCCGTTCTTCATTTTAATGTTCTGTACCACTAGGTACATGTTTATATTGTCTTGATAAAACTTTCAAAATTGATCGATTACTAATACGATTACCAATTTTTTAAAATATTGAAAGTTAAATTTTGTCTACGTTTTCCTTTTAAAATAAACCTTGTTTTTTTTTTTTAAGCAATTGTTTGATGCTTAATTCACTAGTTATTTTCACAACTTAATTTTGACGCTTTAAAATTTATCGGTGAAATTAAACTTTATATTTTTGAGGCTATTTTAATTTAATGAAAAGAAAACCTCTTGAGTTGACTTAGTTTGACTTTTTTTTAAGCTAATTTTATTGAAATTTGCGCTGGTTGAGGCTTATTTTTTAGTCGTAGTTTTATGATCAAATGGTTCGATAGCTTTAAATGTTTGGATAATGGATTTTGTAAAATAATGTATATTTATTTTAATGACGTATTGAGGTTAAATAATTGTAGTGTGGTTAAGAAAATTTAATTACATTCTTGCAATTATTTTCCATGTTTCTTTTTGAATTTTTTCTTTTGCTTTAAACCTTTCAAAAAATCTTATTTAAATCCAATTGAATGTTTTCCTTATTGCAAATTGAGATTATGTTTTGTAATGAAAGCATTTAATTATTTACTTTTAATAAACCAATTTTTTAAATTATATATTTAAAAAATAGCTTATTATTAAAACACAATAATGTTTTCAATATATATATTTAAAGTCGCGATTTTTTTTGTAACAAAAGCATTTAAAGCTTAACTTAATGGCCATGTTTTGTTAACATGAATCAATTTTGACTCCCGAATAATTGCATATTTAGATATAATTAGGGTATTCAATTTAATAAACCATCTTTACATCAAGTATATTTCAATATCAAATAATTATAATACTGCTACTAACAAACGCAAAATCTAATTTGGAAAATTAACTAGTTAACAAATCTTAAAAATTTCCCTACAGTCTGTTATTTATTAATATTTGGATTTTAAATAATTACTTGAGTTGAAGAGACGTTTGAGTTGCTTAACATTTTTCAATTTGTCAGGCGTTATATATTCTTGACTAGGACTTATAGACGTGTCGGGTTGGTTTTATTGATATTTTCCAAGAGTGCTGCAGCCCAGAAAGTACGGATTAGCTCACTAATCTATGTTGAGTGCAGCCGACCAAACGGTATAGTGGTTAGCTTGCTAGCTTCTAGACCGCGAGGTTGCGGGTTCGAGTCACGTGTTAGGCATGGGTGTTTGTAAATGTATGGTGTCTTGTCTAATGACGAATGTTTCGGCTCATTATAGCCCTCGTGTTGCTGACGGCGCCAGATAATCTGAAAACAACCAACCATGTTGAGTGCACAATGGGTAAGACAACTGCACGATCGGTCTCGTTAGTTTCGATAATTTTATTTTAGTGCCATAAAGTGTAAATTTTGTTACATATGTATGAATACGTTTGTACTTCAATTGATGCTGTAGCACCTCTTCAATAAACGTAGTGTTTTTCTGTACATATATCATCGCATGTTTTTATTCAATCCACTACGAGTAGACTTTGTAACACTATTTTCATGCCACTTAACGAACAAAAACTGCTCTTCAAACTAAAACTATTAATGCAACTATTTATTTCGAAATAACGTAGATTTTTTGCAAGTTAAATAATCGAGGTTTTTGTACTTAAAATACCATATCGGTGTTCAAGTGGGACTTCTTACCTTTATTACTACTTAAAATAGTGATATAAGAAACTTATTGAAAGAGTTCAATCACGAATTTTTTTGCTAGTTTCATGCCTTATACAGACCAATATTTGGATAATTCAAGGGATGACCAATTCCTCGGATCTTTGTAGCGGGAACCGCCCATGCTCTTAGGCTAAGGGTAAAAAATCGTTGACGTGTTGAAATACTCTCGAAAGATTAGTTACTTATATAAGAAAAAGAGCTAAATTTCTTTTTCAAGCGTCCTTGTAAATAAAACGTTTAATATGTTATACGTGAATCATCTAATGCCCGAGGAATCGCAACCCTTTTGCATTTTATATCAAAGTTGCTGCATAATATTTTTAATAAACGCGGGTAATTGCTTTGTTTTTTATTAATTTGCATATTTAAGCCGCAAGGTTTCAACAACCTATTGTATTGACTAACGGAAATCTTTGAATGTACTTATTATAAAGTATATTATGATTGATTTGCGCGCTCATCTCAACTGGTGGAACGCAGACGTAAATGCAAAATTAGATGACATTTAAAAAAGTGCGTCATAATTCTGAGGAAACCTTGATTTATCGAAATAAACAGCAATTTAATTGTGGTTCGCCTTCCATATGTCAGAGAACCGTTATTAAAGTTGGCCTTTTTTTTTACTTCAATTCTCTATTACATTACAACTTTTTGGCGTCGACTGAAAAACTGTAATTGCTGTTTCGCCGTTGTCCCACAGGATAGGGCGGTAATATATTGTTTGGTTTTGCCGGTTAGTTTCTTTTTGCATTCAATGTTTTTACTGTAAATCATTTCAATGCTTTGCCGACTATTATGTGTAATTGCAACTTAGCTAAGTAATTTTAAGCTCAGCTCGAATTTTCAATGTTTGACCACTACGAAGAAAACCATCAATTCCAACAATCATATTTTTGAGCTAAAAACTTCATGGAATGCATTATTATCGACAACAATATTTGCTGAGTTTCAGTTTGATTGGATGATAGCAAGTGATTTAATTAGCCTTACGATTCATCAATAAAAAAGTGTTAAAGCGGTCTTTTAGTATCATTCCCAAGAACATATTAGAATGCATTGTTATCGACAGTGAGACTTTCTGTAAAGTTTTTTCAAGATTGGTTGAATCTAAGTGGAATAATTAGTCATTAGAAGTGGCAATTGAAATGTGTGTAAAAGCGACGTTTTAATAACAGCTCTCAAAATCTGATCGAATGTATTGTTATCGATAGCGAAACTAATTGTCAAGTTTCAGCTCGATTCGATGACTGCTGGTGGGTTTAATAAAACTCCAAAGATTTGTTCGAAGAAGATAAACACAAACTTGAAGTTAATATGAAAATGGAGTTCAAATATTAATCGCGTTTAAGCTTTTGTTTAGTACTGGACTAGCATATTTAGTATGTTAACATTTTACTCTTTATGGTTTGGATTGCAATATAAACTTGGATATATTTGCCAAGAATAGTTAGCTTTTTTGCTTTAACTATTTCGAACGGAAGAACGTTATACATATTTTTTAAAAATATAAAGGCATGAAGGTAATTAGACCATGTTAATGACATTAAATTTTTTGTACAGAAAAAGTCTACATCAGATGTAATTTGGCTTTAAATATGGGGGAAAAAATATTTTTCACGCCTGGGTAGAGTTCTCACTTTGCATAAGAATTCAATCACTTTTTTGTATCAAGTTATTTTTTTCTAAACTTCCTAATTACGCCAATTTTGCTGTCAAAGACACGAGAGAAAAAACATTTTGCTTCATTGATTGACTTCTAAATAAAAAGTGGTAGTTAAGTCAGTTATAAAAAAAATACGAATTTTTTAATCTCATTTCGAAGTTTCTTATTTTTCATTAGTTCATAAAATGTCTCGTATAATTTTAAATGTCAATCAACATTATGGTCACACCCTGGAGCGTTAATAACTTATACCTGATATTTAGCGATAATGACATGAGTCAGATAATTTTATTATGGGGTGAAAGATATACTTCAGTCTGAAATAAAGATTTCTCAATGAAAAATAGTTAACTTATTATTACAAAATGATCAAATGTTGAATTTACGATATAAAATGTACATCGTAAATCAACACCCTCCCCTTTTAAAATAAGCATTCTTTTTCGATAAGAATCCAAGGCCATACATGTTTTATCGCAACATATTATTTCAAAAGGATCCATAGCGTGTCAATTTTATTTTCAGATAATTCAGTACAGGATGAATTACTTTTTAATTTAACGCAAAGTTTCAACCTAGCTTTAAAAATTGTAGCATAATTTCTCCATTCCACGCCAGTTTACAATCGTAATGCTTTGAATGTTTTACAATTTCGTTTAATGAATTTTAACTGACACCATTTCATTTATTTCGTAATAAAATTTATGGAAAATACATAAGACATTTTGAGCAGATTGGCGACAAACCCCATTCGGGCGAGAAGGGAAGTGCACATAGAAATTTACCGTAAGCAACTGTCAAGTATATTTACAGGTGTGCAATACGTTAACCAAGTACACTCAAATTCGTTGTGGAACATACTTGAATGAAATATTTTTGTACCTTAATAGCGATTTTTTTGTTGATATTTTCTTGTGCGATGTGCATGAGATCTATGCACTGGAACGACGTCGTTACAGGCGAATATGAATTGAGGCAGTTCAAGTGTTAAAGATGTAACACCTTCCGGAAGCTTTTTTAAGGAGAAACTCTAGCATTTGCTTCTCAAATGAGAAATAACCACAATCGATAGTTTCAGAGTTGATACAGGTTCAAATAATTACGCTACGGCCAGAGTGGTTAGAGGTTTTCTTTCATGCCAACATTTTTGGATTCAAATACTAGTTCGGTGTAGAGTGTTTGTGGGTTTCGTAATCCATATGTTTAGCCCTTAATGTTATTGATACCACAAAGCCAACTAACTCATTAAGGGAAACAGTCGAGCAGGGGACGCCGATTAAAACACCATCCTTTTTCCAATCCTCCCATTGCCGACCAAACGGTATAGTGGTTAGCGTGCTAGCTTCTAGACCGCGAGGTTGCGGGTTCGAGTCCCGTGTTGGCATGGGTGTTTGTAAATGTATGTTGGCTTGTCTAATGACGAATGTTTCGGCGCATTATAGCCCTCGTGTTGCTGACGGCGCCAGATAATCTGAATACAACCAACCAATCCTCCCATTCCAAAAACCAACCAGCCATCCTCTGTAGATATCTCGCCAATCTCAAGCGATTCGATCCACCTCACCCACATATGCATTGTTCCAATTGTCTCTCCCCTCCGAACAGTTGACATTGAACAATACGTGCCATGCTTTTCTAGAAAGAGTTCCTGCACTCAATTACTTTATGCCCCCCTCGACCATTATTCCAGTACAGCAGACGACCCTGGAATAATATCTGATTAAGCGACCCCCCCCCCCTCTTTTTGGGTTCGATAAAAAGTCATTCGCGCAAGGGGGTTTGCTTTTATGCTGTCATTGTGATTGGCGTACCAATGAGATAGAATGTTGGGGGTCTAAAATAGCGGAGGGGGGTGTTTGTGGTGGGGAGACCCCCTATGTGACCCCCCGGTCGACCCCCATCCCCTCCCTCTTGTCATTTCCGATCTGCTGAGTGGTTTGTCGAGCCAAGAGATGCAACCATTACAGGCTGATGGTGCGATAGGACTCGGGAACTAACTTCGGTTTACGGAGGAGGAGATGGATTGGAAATCGGGATTGTCAAGCTGGACATCGGAAGACATTTTTGCACACTAAGCACATTTTTTCAATAAATGCTATTGTACTTTCTACGTTTAAAGGGATCTTTTACATTGAACGTTAATTTTTTTATTTTTGGAAATTTATTCTTTATAAACTGCTGAATTTTAGGTTTCTAATAGGTTTTGGGCTACTTATTTAAAATACCAAGTTTTTATTTGATTTCGTCAATTTTATGGGAACTATTGTATTTGTTTTGTAGATAAAATTGCTGGTTTAAATAAGGTAACGTATTCGACATTTTATTTTCGTTGATTGGCTCAACAGCCCTTTATAGACGAAGGCCTTTCTCGTAATTTTCCCGATATGTTCTCTTCTTCGCTATGTTATTCTATTTGGTAATTCTTAAAATCTCAAAGTTATCGTCTATATATTCCTCCTACCTTAGTCTGGGCCTTTTCTTAATTCGAGCATCCATTAGTTTTGTACTTGAAGGTTTTAGATGTTAAAGAGGAAATGTTTCCAGCAAATTTAACGCGATTAATTTTTATGTGCTTGACTATATTTGCCTCTTTATTCATTTTATGACTCATTGTTGTATCTAGGTTTCCATAAAACATTACTATTCATTGACCACAGAATCGTCCTCAAAGCTTTTATTTTTTATGTTGAGAGTTGCTATTGATCCCATTTCTAAAACAATATCCAAAGAGTTACAAAAGTTTTTAAGTTTATAATACTGGTACAGTCGACTTGCGATAACTCGAAGTCTCATAAGCCAAATATTCGTTTATCTCGAAGTTTTCATTAGGTCCCAAGAATATGCCTTCAATAAAAAATTACTTCCCATAACTTCTGATAACTCGAAGAATTTGGCCGGTCCCTTGAACTTCGAGTTATCGCGAGTTGACTGTAGAATGAGTTTTGTTATAGAAAATACAAAATGCTATTGGCATGTTATAAAATATATTACTTTAAAACTACAACAGTTTCTGTTGCTAATTAACCCGAATTAAATCTCTTAAGAATTGACACTTATTTCGGAACAAGGATGAATTAAAATTCAAGACTGAAAAAAGCTTTGTTCTGAATTACTCGAAACTTTTAATAGTGATCCCAATAAACTCCAATCAAACTAATAAATAAAGCAAACTAAAAGTAACCGCAATGGAAATAGCTGTCAACCTGAATGCTGTTAGAATTAACATCGCACTAGATTAAAGAAAAAAAAACTCATATGAAGCACTGTCGGAGTTAATTTTTTAATATTTGATTTAACAACTCGAGTATTTAAATATGGCTTGACTCAGAGTTTTACTTTTGTACCTTTTTTGTCGATTTAAGAACTGTATCATACAAATGAGGTTAGTTTAAATAACATGAGCAACAATGTTATTGCTATAACGAAGGTTTTTATTTTCAAAATTAGAAACCCAAAGATTAAGAGTGCGTGCTGTTTAAAGTGCCGGGTTCGAATCCTGGGTTAGGCAGGGATGTTCGTTATGGCTCGGAATCCAAGCTAATCTGTAGGTCCCAGCACGCACGCACACACACACACACACACACACACACACACACACACACACACACACACACAAAATCGCAAATATGGTTAAATTCGGCATTATATTTAAAGTAATTTGATCTGGAATTGTATTAAATTTTGTTCCACGTGTATAGAATTTAAACTTGTATCATTATTTTAATTTACAATTCAACTTGTTTTCTTATAAATAAAATCCTTATACTATATACACAATAGTAAATGTTTTCAACACTAAAAATAACAGCCAAAACATTAAAATTAAGTAAAATTAACAACAATCGAGTCATATCCGGGGTACCTCGCTAAAAAGTGACACAGCTCGAAATTCTTCATTTTTGAGTTAAAATGTAAATAGAACCACAGACTTGATTGAAAGAACGGCATTAGTCAATTTCAAGTTGGATTTAACTTAGAAAACAATCTTGTGTCGTTCAACCGGCTTCAAGTGGATGCAGGTCTGCGGTTTTGTACACACTATAACGCAAAGTGAAGAATTTTGAGTTATCACTTTCGTCGCAAGAGCATAATGTATCATTTAGCTATAGTGGTTTAAAGTTTGAAAATTCGTTTGAACCCTCTCGTATTTTAAAGTTAATATAAGAGTGATTTTGATTTGTCCTCGTACGATTAAAGATTAAAAGCCTAAAATATGGTAATCAAGGATTGTGTCAACACGCCTACGATTTAGTATGAGTCATTTGACAGTCAAAATTATGGAGACCGTGTCAAGTGTGTGATATATTTAATGACCTTACCCTCGGTTGAATGGATTCTTTCACATTTGGCCATGACCAAGACATCCTCAAGAGCATCTGGTTATCAAGATCAAGGTCTTGTATTAAGAACCCGCTATCTTAATACTTGTATCCTTTGAGACATCTACATCAGATTCTTACAAGCGCTGTGACTAACCATTTTTTTTTCCTATGAATGTTTTCCTTGATTATGACGTAAATGAAATTTGCGAGAAATTGGTGATCTAAAATAGATATTCGCTAAATATAGTTTCAAATGCCAGAAGTAAAATACAATAACTAAAAAGAAAACTGTTGAAAATTAAAACAATTTATATCATTTGAGAAGCTAAATTAAATTTTTATTCTGGTGATTTATAGTTACAATTGTGTTATGTGAAGCTTACTTTCAGGCATAACGTATAGTAAAATTACATGTATACATTTATGCCAAAAGTAATTGTTATAAATTTATGCCTAAATTAACGCTGACAGATTTGTGCCAAAAGTAACACAGATTTATGTCAAAAGTAACACAGATTTATGTCAAAAGTAACACAGATTTATGTCAAAAGTAACACAGATTTATGTCAAAAGTAACACAGATTTATGTCAAAAGTAACACAGATTTATGTCAAAAGTAACACAGATTTATGTCAAAAGTAACACAGATTTATGTCAAAAGTAACACAGATTTATGTCAAAAGTAACACAGATTTATGTCAAAAGTAACACAGATTTATGTCAAAAGTAACACAGATTTATGTCAAAAGTAACACGGATTTTATATCAAAAGTAACGCATATTTTTATAAAAATAGTTTCTTAGGATTGGCCAGTTTACTTTCAATCGAATTTGGTTTGCAAAACATACTTTTAATGCCCCATGAAAATATCTGTAAAAAGGCCTTTTCTGCGATAATAGTTTATCAACAGCAAAGCGAACTTTAAGTTAACACTTCTGAACCTTTTTTGGAGCAATTTTCTCCCAAGCAAAAAACCCTGGTGGTTCAAAATGGCGAAGAGTATTCAACTTTCTCTTTTCAATTCCACTTTCCCCTTCTCCCTGCTCTCTTAAATGTCGTGTGGTTGTTTGCAGTCGAGGGGTGCGAGGGAGACAATTTCGAAAATGGGGCTTTGGGGGGAGCGTCTCTCCGCACACACTTAAAAGATTCGACATTCCACAACTGCCCTGCTATAGGAAGAAAAGTCATCTGCTTTTCTTCATAAGCTATCAGCTGCTGAACCATTTTAGAAAGCTGTTGAAATGAAGCTTGGAGATATTGTTTTTAGTTCGTTGAGCTTTAAAGTGAATTTTTTTATGTGGTATGGTTCGATTTATTGGTATTTTAATTTTCAGTTTATTCGTATCGGAGTTTTTATTATTAAATTTCTTTCCTCTTAAAATGCTAAAATATAAATAGATCGCGTTCCTGATAAGAGTTCAGAATTAAGGGATATGAAAAGTTTTTATCCAATAAAGTGTAAGTACCTAGCTGGAGAAGCGTCTTTTTAAAATGCATAGATTGAAAACTGGATGTTTTATGCATATCAAGTTATTGAATTTATTGAAAACTAAACCAGTCTTTTCTTTCGTGCAATGACTTTACAATGAGTTATTTTCAATACTCGATGTTTCAAAGTAAGACTTGAATGATTGCCATTGATTACATACAGAATTTGACCACTATTCGATATTGCCATTCTTTTCTTGTACTTTGGTTGGTATGGAAGTGATTTTTGTAAGACATAAATTACTTTTTCTGAAAATTGTGAAAAATTTGTAATTAAACAAATCGAAGACTGTTTAAGTAGTACAAATCTATAGTAGACACATTGAAACTTTAATTCATCATCGCACCTTATTTTTTATCAAAAGTACTAGTTTGTGATTTAAAAAGGGCTTTTTGTGGTTACAAAGACGCATTAAACGAAGATTTTGATCTGTATTTTTATGAACAAGTCATTGAACATACCAGTTTAGTCACTTTTCAACAAGCAGAACGAAAAGAAATGAATATTTTATTAAAGCAGTTATATCACACACAGCCTAACCATATGGTGGTTTGGTACTTAGCGTTAAAGGGGCCGTTGGTACTTTCAAATACGGTATGGATTCTGCGCCAAGAATCGGTTACATAAATCCTCGCCAAATTATGACAATCATAGGAAATTAACTTGTTATTAAAAAATGGCGGCTGCTGCATTTATTTGCGAAAATCACCTTGAAGCAGAATCCGTAACGTACTTTGAAGTTTTATTCATATTTTATATATTGCCAACGGCTCCCTTTAACGGAAAAGTAATGGTGGTTTCAAATGTTAGTAGTCCAAAATATCATCATGATTGTAGTTCAGTTTTTCTTAAAATTCCTCGACGAAAATGTCTACCTTTGAATTTTGAACTGCTTGTTATAATTGGCTTAATGTGAAAACTTATTAACTCCTATTTGTCAAAGTTTTCAGGTAAATAATAAAAAAAAAAAACTTCTAAAGCGGAATTTCAGCATGAGCTTGGCATTTTTGCTTATCACCCATTTTCAGCAAATTTATTTTTCTGATCAAGCTTAAAGAAGGAGGCCACTTGATGGCTGTTTGGTTAGTGATCTGCTATCGCTTTCTAAAGGTGTCTGGTTCGGATCCTGGATTAGGCATGGATGTTCGTTGTGGTTCGGAATCTATATTAAGCTGTAGGTCCCGGCCTGATTAGCCGTTATTGTGCACAAAATAGGTCGTTGAGCGTACAAACAAACGAAACCCGATTAAGCGTTATTTTATTTAGAAATAAGTGTCAGTGTACAAACCAACCAACAAACCAGTGGAATTTTCCTTTTCCCCCAAATATACTAAAAATTTATTTGAAACCAAAAGTAGACTTGGCTCCTTTTAAGACAAAATTAAATTGCAGTATGGACCTTATTTTTGTCAAAATCCAATATTACTTTTCTGTTTCTTCACACGGCAATACAGAGGAAATGCTCTCTAAACCCATGATCGATAACTAAGCACTCTAAAACCGAAGTTTTGGGACACAACTCCTAACTTCTAACATTAAAGGGAGGGGTGAAGTCCACATTCCATTTGTAGACCCCCGCCACTTTCAAAGTTCGGAACAATCACTCAGGGAATGAAAGCATCTGCCGCCCCCTAAAAATAGTTTTGGATTCCTACTCCCCCGCATCACTTAACTGCAAGTCACGTGTCGCACTCCCTCCTCTGGGGAGATTCGGGATGTTGCAGAGAATCGTCCCGACTTCCGTTCTCTGTCAGACGATTTTAAAACTCGGACCGACTGTTCAGAGGGATGAGCGATGGAGATCCCTTGATCCCCTGATGAACCGCTGGAAAGCGATTTGGGGAGGGTAATTTGTGTTTTATAGGTGGCAACGCGTGTGGTTTGTTGTCGGAGAGAATATGAACATTGCCTTTCATGGATTGAGTGATAAAATAAGCTTAATTTTAAATAAAAATATTTAAGATTAGTGGGTCCTTGCTTAGCTTTACGATTGCTTAGTGGAATAACTGTATTTCATCAGAGTTCGATATTCTATTGGAAAGATAATTCCTTAGGTTTTCCCAACGTCCTTAAATTGCTATTTTCTTTTTTCTATAGTGTTGCCATCTACTGTTAAATTTGCAAAAATTTCAACTATTTTTTATTTAATTTAACTTCTCAGAAAAAATCTCCTAGAAATAATATCCGAGATAAATTAGCTTTATTATTTTATAAGCATATGATACATTAAGTCAAATGCTTTCTTTAAAATATATTCGAATCTGATATTTGAAGAACGTCATAGAAACACTTTTTTTTAAAAATAATAATAGAGGTTTTAGTATTGAATTTTTTTAAGTAAATCAAAACTTTGAAAATAAACCGCATGAATTGGATCATTTTGATCCGCGTTGGTGGTCCTGAAAATTTACGTTTGCATATAAAAGAAACCATATTACGCATGAACGGATTTACTCTAACTTAAATTTCTTTATGGGGTTTCTTAAATAAACTATTCAATTGGAGCTGCAAAAAAATATCCGTGTTTGAATACTCCTATTTCAAAATCAGTTGGATATTTATAAAAAAAAGGAATACTTTTTCATTTAAAGTTTTAATTTTTTGTACATTTCGACCGACAATTTTTTTTATTTCCAGCGATGATTTATAATAATCGTTTTGCCAACCTGATGGCTGTGGGATTAGCGCTCTGACTTCGCATGTCAAAGATGCCGTGTTTTTTGTATCCTGGGTTAGGTATGGATGCTCTTTGAGGTTTGGAATTCACATTAAGCTGTAGGTCCCGGCCTGATTAGCCATTATTTTGCACAAAAATAGTTGTTGAGCGTTCAAACAAACCAAACCATAATCCTTTTATTTTCATTTGTATGCATATAGTTTCCTAGAAATTTTGAGATTTTGACACTCTGTGCTAAAGGTGCTTGCTTAAGTGGAAATTCGAAGTAGGCCTAGATGTTCGTTGCAGTTCACAAGTTAATAGATCTAGGTTTGAAAAGCTACTATTTCTCAAATCAGTGTCTTATTCATATTTGCAACTTAAACACCATTTAAATGTATTTGGCTTATAATGGTTAGTGATAAAGATTTCATAAAGTACTTTTGAACTTTATTTTGCATAGTATTTTTCAATGACTATAGATTTCTCTTGTCACGTTTGTCTCTGAACTATACGTACTGTAGGTAGGTATTGGTCTTTTTCTTAACCTCTGTTGTGCATAGTTCATTGTATCTAATGAATGAAACGTATTCACTTTATAAGGAGAGACCACATACTTATGCAATTTGTAAGAATTTAGATAGTCAGAATTGTCTATCTTTGAAATACGAGTATTAAAAGTATTCTTATCAATTAACTTAATTGGACAGGATTATTTTTATGTTTATGAGATTTATCTGAATTTTTGTAAGAATATCTGTCCTCGGAAATGTTACTCCACTAAACTTTTTTCAGTCTTGGCGCGATTTCAAGACAAGTATGGGTTTCGGTTTTGTCGTTGGTTATGACACTACTATTCATTATTCCTAACATGGTCTCTGATTGAAAGTCTCTGGTTGACATGGCAACACTTCCAACTGTCAATATTGGCAACGACCCAGATAACGACCGTTGGAATGTGGCCTGCCTTTGTTTGAATAAAGTTCCCTTTTTGGCAGATTTTTCTATATTTTGACAATCGGGGTTATTTTTTCGTGGCATTGCCTTTGTGGTCTAGAAATAGTTTATTGGGAAAAGAATGTAGTAAATATTTTGGCACAAGTATGCAGAATGAATTAGTTTCGAAATTGCCTTTGAAATCACCATCTGTTTTCGCAACACCACAAATGTAAACCATGGTTTATATATTAGGTTTTTCTAGCTTGTTTCCACCCTTCTGTTCTTGTTCCAAGAATCATAACAAAAGTTTTCCGATTTATATTTTTTACTATAAAACAGTTTTCACATATTTAGGGCTGGGACCTATTCTAAAGCATTGGTGTCGAGGCCTAACTTAAATGAATTAAGAATTTTAAAGTGATTAGGTGAAAGAACCATATGGTAATATTTTTAATCCTCCTTCTGTTTGCTAAAACAGTTTCTGCAATTGGTTACTCACAAGATATGTGCTTGTTACAATTCCTACAGCATGCTCCACTGTAAACACTTGGAAAGACCATTGCTTGCAGCATATGAATACAAATCGTCTACTACTTCACCTGGAATAGTTCCAAAAATCGTAAGAAAACCCTAACCCAGATCAATACCCATACTTAAAACTCCCAGGTGCCCTCTAAAACTGGTTATTTTTCATAAAGCGCCGCTCTCTCTATGCAATACCTCCACACAATGGAATAAAGTAACTAAAAAGAAATCTGCCCGCGTTATAATAGTATAATCTATGAAGAAATGTGCTACACCCTGGAGAATTTTTTTTTCTTTTCCTACTTGTAAGAGCACACATAATTGTGTTGCCGCTGTTCGTGTTTTTTCCCTTTTCCTTTTATGGTGGACTAAACTCGATAAGAGATACCTGAACAGTGGATGAGAGTAGTGAAATAGTTTTCGGGAGTTTTCTTAGAAAGAGTTTTTATGGATGTTTAGATGTGTGTCGCTGAAAGAAATGTAAGCTCTGTTTTTAAGGAAAAGGGTTTTGAATTGCTTTAATGTCTTTAGAAACAATATCGTACTAGAAGAATAAAACTAAAAATATTGCTACAAGTTTAACTTAGTCTCGTACTTTTTTTATTAAAGATAAAATCACCCTTACAAGATATGTAAATTGTACATAATCCAACAGTTTAGCAAAACCTACACCTGAATAGAAATGTCGAATATCGAAGGTTACGGTCGAACTCGTGGCTTGGAGGTATAAAGGCGCCTAGTACGTGAAAAAACTCAGAGTAGGATTTTTTCAGCCGTACTGCAATCTGATTTAAGAAATGAGCAGACACTGAGGTAATTGCGACGTTTAGTCTGCTTGGTGAGTTCTCTGGATTTTACCGCATTTGACAATGCAGTGCAGCTGTCACTTGAAAGACCCCCCCCGGAAAGCTTTTTATCCAAGCAATTGTAGAACTACTAACGTAAGCCCAGATTTTGTTTTAGCGATGTTATGGCTTGACGCCTGAAAATAAGGAATACAACCAACCTGAACTGAAGCGGAAAATACCTTTCGAACTTTCCCCCTTTGCTTCCCAGTATAAACAGTGGTTATTCGAACAATGAGTCATACAAGGAAGCAGGTTTCTTCAAACACAACCTCCCCCCCCCCTCTCCCCTACTTCTCTTTTAATGGTCACGTTTCATAAAGTGGTCAACTGCACGCTTCAATCTCTTGTTTATGAATCAGGATAGAAAATTAGTTCAAATGCTGATTGTCTTTTGATTTCTTTTTTATTTAAAGCTTTGGCAGCTTTTATTTTTATTTCAGTTTCGTGTGTATATTTGGTCTGAAGTGTTTTGTGATTTAAATTCTGTCTAGATATCAGTAAATTGTCTTTTTAAAATTATACATAGTAATAGATTTTGAGAGGAAAAAAGATTTGTGACGTTATAAAATCTCGAGTCTTGAGTTTTTATAGAGCACGAAATGAGGACTAAAAATAGAAAATGACCTAAGTACCAAAAAAAAAAATCGAAAATCTCTCTCTTTTTTTTTTACAGAAAAATTTCCTAAAGACCAAGCTAAACAAAGTAGAGAACACCCAAAGCGCGAACTCCAGTAGCAATAGTTAAAATTAAATCTGAAGTATGTACTTAATCATAGCCTTAAATACCAGATGCGATTATATTTCGGCTCTCCTGAAATTTTTTCTTTTTTTGGACTTCCATTTCTAATCCACAAATGTTGAATTGGAGAATTTTTTTGTATTAAATTTACTGTTAGGATAAATGCACACAGGACTGGCACATTGAAAAACAAGTTGGAAAATGCAATATAAGTTTGGTTGGGGTAACTGGACACAGGGGGTTACTTGGTCATAGGTTGTGTTTTATGGTTTCCGAAACCATAAAAGAATTTCAATGTTTAACAGTTGGTCTGCAGGAATGTTCTTTCCGTCTCAAACAACAATTACAGCCTCCCTTGTGCCTTTGGTTGCTGTAAGAAAAACGTAACAAAATTGTGCTATTTTTTCTTAAAACATTGAGATGAAACTGTCATTTTAGAGATTTTATAAGTCTCAAAGTTTGTGTTTTTGCCATGTTTGTTTCTTTACCACTATTAAACAAGACAAATTACCAAAATTTTACTTTATATTATACTCAATCTTTCAGAGCATTTAAATAACAAAATTCTTTACTTTTATGCTTTGGTCAAAGTAAGGTTAAATTTAATTTCTTCACAAATAAATTTGCAGTTACACCTGCATTGTGCACAAATATCGATTTAGTTACAACGAGTGGTCTTTTATTGATTTTAGCGTCAGCATTGCTACATTTAAATAAATGTTAGTGATTTTTTATAAAAATATAACGGTATTTGATAAGGCCCAGATATCCCACATCAAACTAATCAATATAGTGAACATTTTTAAAGCAAACCAATATTAAGGGCGTAATGTGTGTCTATAGGTGTCTTGACTAATCCAGATTATCGGGAACGCAAATTCTTTCCGATAATTAGAGACTAAAGAAATGAAATAGAGGATAGGGGATGAAGGGAGCATGCTTTTAAATGCAATCGACTGAACTGGGTTGTTCCGCGCAACGCCGTGCACTGCAGCTAGTCGTATTTAAGAAGTAAAATTTTTATCCCATGAGAATGGACAGAATAACCTTCATTGTCCAACACGTTTCCCACGGAGGTTGCCAAATCGATTAACCTAATCGTAATGGGGTTTTTTGCCTACCACTTTGGAAGCTTGCCAACCACATCACCTATTATCGCTCAGTGTTTGTCAATTCTCTTGTTTCCAAACAAGTCCTTTGCCAAGTTGTCACGTCAAGCTTAAATGCAGACATCACACCATTCCGTGTTTTGAAGGCGGTCTAATTGCCGTGAACGGTGTTTAATGTTCTTCTTCAATCCACTCCTAACATTCGGTGACAAGTTAAATGTATAAATAAGCATTCGTACTTAAGTAGAAAGAACACACATCCTTCATTTGACTTACGATTTCTTATTTCTATTAGTCTTTTAGCCTGACTGATAGTTCACCGGTACGGTGAATGACTGGATATTTAGGCATCTGTTGTTCGTATACCGAACAGCATTTTCTTACAACTCCTTTCTCCTTTTTATGAAGTTACTGTAATAAATGAGATTGATGCTTACGTATTATCCCGTCGACCGTTGGCGAGATAAAAAAAAAAATTCGCCAAATGGATTGCATTAGTCTGTCGAAACGGTTAGTCCGGTTGGGGATACCCAGTTGAGGCATTCCACTGGAAAGCCCTGACGCTGGTCAGAGCCAAACCGAACCTCCAAGGAGTTGGTTAAAATTGTTCGTCGTCCATAAAAAGTTCGTCTACTGTCGATGGTATAAAACGTAAGTCCTGAGAAAAGTGATGATTGATGACATTGTATCGCTTCGCTTTTTAGGTCGCATGTGAGTTTTCTGGGATTTTCTTTTCTCTCATTTGAGATGTATTGTGAGAAAATTTTTCTTAAATACTAAACAGGAAAAAAAACCGTAAAACCTTTTGGGAGGTACTACCCTTGATATTCTGTGAATAAGTGATGTTCTGGCCCAAAATAGCCCTAATGATGCTCTTGCGCAAGGTAATGATTAAATCAACCAACCACCTAAAAAAAAAAAATTGTATGTGAGAAGGATTATAATTTTATGAAATAAATTGAAAAAATCAATTCAATATAGCATCTTTTTGCTGCTGCGTTAAAAAGTAATTCGTGTTAAACAAATATCTCCATTTTAGAGTGAATTTGCAAAGTTACTTTAATAATCTTAACAAGAGACGATGTGTACCAGAAAAAGCTTCAAGAAACATTTGATATGGGAAATAAAATTACTATTTGTTTCCATTCTGATATGAAATTCCAAATTGCTCTTGGCATCGAGAATCGAAGTTTTTGTTTATTTCTTCTCTTGTGTTCAATTGAACTAGAAATAAAGTTTGGACGGAAACCAAAAAAAAGCTTTTATTTGGAATGACGTATTAAGTAACAAAAGGAATATACTTCTCCGGAAACAATTTTTTAAACACAATAAGTGTGTATTTCACTTCGTTTTTATATCGAGTTTTTCATTTTCAATTACAAAATGTTTTTGGTGGTCGTTAGATTACTTTTCAAATAAGTTGTTTTTATTATTGAACATTCACTTCTCAGAATTTCTATATTTTTATTAAATCCTGAAATGGGAGGAAATGTTCTTTTATTTATTATAGCTAGTGGGTATTCTATTATATAGTTAGTACATTGAAAAGATCATTTTGCTTCAGTTTAAAGCTTAACATACATGCTATTGAAGTGCTTGAAAAATAGTGATTTTTAGCGCACCAAGTTTTAGTAAAAATCTGAATATAACCAAAATTACTAATTTAGATTTTTTTTTCATTTGGTAGTTATTATATTAAAATTGAAAATCGTACTTTCGCTGTAAATTAATGTGAAAAATTTCAGCATTTAATTACTATTACAGTGTTCAGATTAAATAGAATGACTGCTAGAAAAATGTTTGAACAATTTTTTAATCCAAATCTAAAATGTCAGTATTTAATGCTTTACTATACGCTTTGAATTTTTTAATATGCTATGTATTTGCTAAAGGCTTATAATTTTTTTAAATATGAATAAGATAATTTAATACATTAACATTTTTGCCTCAATCCAATTTCTAGAATACCGAACTCATTGGAAAAAAACCCTTCTAAATTGAATTAATAAAAGTCTTATTGATATTTAAATGTATTACGAATAAAAAATAAGAAGCACGTTATTTTATGCATATAAACATTGAATTCAAGAGGTTTAACTTTTAAATTTAGAAAAATGTCCTCAAACAAAAGATCCATTTCAAAAAGGCTTAACCTAAAACATTCCTAATGCATTCTGGTAATCTCCCTAAATACCTTTTAATCCGTTAGGAGATACCGACTCTATGTTTGGCTTCGCAGGTGTCTGAAAATGTAGACTGTTTCTTATTTTCAGCGCCAGTTTTCTTGTCCAGCCACAAAAGAATTCAGTTTACATTCTTGGATTTTATCATTTCTCAGTAAACTTTCCTCGCGTCTGGGGTAGATTCGAACGCTTATTTTTCTTCGCCCGAGTTGTTGCCAAATGATGATTTGGGTATCTTGCCTAAAAATACAAACTGAATGTTAAGTAGGAGTGTTTTTTTTTACAAGAAAAAAAAATCGTTTGCAGACTAGCTTAATCTGTTTGCGATAAAAGTTCTGGAATTTTGAGTGAAGTGGGAAAAAATCTTTTTAAAGTTCTTTTTCTATTTAGCTTTCAGCTTGAAGCCTTTCTTATTTCTTAATGTCACCGATCGTGTGAAGGCATTGAACTATTCCGGTAAAGCTTAGTGGTGTAACAAGATTCTATCAACTGATATCTTGCAAGTAATGTATAATTAGAGATTTGAACCAAAATGCCTCGAGTTGTTTTAAGGTTTTTTTTGTCCAGAAGTTTATTTTACTCGAACTGTATTCCTGCTTATTTTACCTGACTTACAATTCAAAAATTTTACATGCTCGTTTAAATGCTTCGATATTTTTTTTTATTTATTAAAGTGGTTACATGTAGACTATAAAGTGTATACATTGCAACAAACAGATTCAGTTTGATTATCTGAAACCTGTTTAAATAAACAGATTTTAATAATATTATGAATGCGAATTATTGAAACCCCGTGGAAAGGATGTTTAAGAACATTGAAAAACTAAATAAAAAAAGTTTAAAACATTAAACAGTTTTAAATATTAAATTAAAAAACAATTAAAATGGAAAAAACCTATTAAAATTAAACTAAAACACATTTAAAATTAAAATGAAGAATCGAACTAGCAATACTTTCAATACCCTATAATATGTAAGTGAAAATAAAAACGATTAGAATTAAAATAAAAACTATTCGAATTAAAATAAAAAAAACTATTCGAATTAAAATAAAAAACCTATTCGAATTAAAATGAAAACCTATTCGAATTAAAATGAAAAACTATTCAAATTAAAATTAAAAACTATTCAAATTAAAATTAAAAACTATTCGAATTAAAATTAAAAACTATTCGAATTAAAATTAAAAACTATTCGAATTAAAATTAAAAACTATTCGAATTAAAATTAAAAACTATTCGAATTAAAATTAAAAACTATTCGAATTAAAATTAAAAACTATTCGAATTAAAATTAAAAACTATTCGAATTAAAATTAAAAACTATTCGAATTAAAATTAAAAACTATTCGAATTAAAATTAAAAACTATTCGAATTAAAATTAAAAACTATTCGAATTAAAATTAAAAAGTATTCGAAATAAAATAAAAAACTATTAGAATTAAAACAAACAATTAAAATTAAATTAGAAAATGATTAGAATTGAAATAAACGATTAGAATTAAATTAGAAAATGTTTAGAACTGAAATAGAAAGCAATTAGAATTGATACAAAAAGCAATTAGAATTGATACAAAAAGCAATTAGAATTGAAATATAAAAACAATAAAAATAAAAGTAATATATTTTAGCAATAACTGTTTAAAGACAGCCATTAATTGATATACTTTCGATAATTATTTTATTGTTTTTTTCTATAACTTCGATTACAATCCTATAAGGTTCATCAAGTACTGTTAATGTTCACGTATGTATATTAAAATGCTATATTTCCCTTAGTGAAAATTTTACTTTTCGGATTTCGTTTTCTTGGTATAAACATAAACATTGCAAATATTATGTAGATATGTTCACTAAAATAGGCTTTAAACAGATGCAAATTATGGTAGCTCTGTATTAACAATCTTTACAATATTTTTTATGCATACCATTCAATATTACCTCATTATTGTCGATTGTATTATTCATGAATAATATCGACAATTTGATTCTATTACTTAAAATTTTTTTAACCAAAGAAATTCTGCAATTATTTCTGAAACATTGAATGGTAGCTGGTAAAACTGGTAGCCCTATTATTATTTCACTGAAGCATAAACAGAAATTCTTTTTATTAAAACCATTACCATGGCTGATGAATAAAATACAGGAAGAGAATAATAGGGGAAAATGTATGAAAAAAGTTGAATGAAAATCTATGGATTGCTCCTGTAGTTGCATAAAATCGCACGTGCGTAAAATATGAACCAGGCTAATGGATTTTTTCACGAATATTGACTTGCGACCAGTTGTTACTTTTGTAACAGTATTTAGTGTTTATATTAGTATCCTTTAATTTAAAATTACAAAAACCCGGGATTCTTTTTCTGTAATTTTTCTGAAGAAGTTACTTTCATAAAGAGACATTTCTAAATTATCTCATAATTTTCTAACGATTGGAAATGTCTAATTCGAAGAAATTCTTCTGGCTTTAACATTTTTTGATAAAGTTAATAATGTATTTTGTTTGAATTCAAAATAAATTTTGAATGTGTTATTTATATATTCCAAAATATATTAATATGTATCAACCTTTATGTAACTTTTTGAATTTTTTTTTTTTTTGATAAAATGGATAAATACGTGTCCTTCCCCCTTTCAACCGAATCTTATAAGTACGAAAATTTAAAAATTATCTAATATAGATCATTATAATTAGTTTTTTAAAAAAATGGGTTGTTCATAAAAAAAAAATCGATTCGAAGAAATAAATTTAAAAGTTTTAATATTCAAGCTAGTTTCTATATGCTATCTTTCTAATGCTACTATATAAATCTTCATATATATATATTTTAATTTGCTTGAAAAGAATATCGTGTGATAGCTTACAGGCACGGCTATAAGGTACGAATCATACGACATATTAGTATTCACACTTGACGATTTTTTCTTCAGATAGAATTTGTTCATGATTTAAATGTCTGTTTACAAAGTTTTATGAATATATACCATCCTTACTACAAAAGTGACGACTTAAAATGTTTCTTTTTAAATTTAAATCTATACACTTTTACACAAAATGAAGAATTTTGAGTTGTGACTTTTGCAGTATTTTAGTAAGTAATAATTAATCTTTGACCCTGTATTATTTTAGATCTAATAATGACCCCGTATTATTTTAGATAAGTAATAATTTAATATTTTATAAATACAGTCAAATGTCTGAATCTTAAATATTACTCAAAAACGACAAATAATAAAATATGTACGCAAGTTTTTGTAATTAAAATAACATAAAATTGATTCCTTATTTTACATTTAGAACTAAATCTAATATTTAAATAAATAATTTAATGTACTGATTTTTTGCCAATGAAGCGTGTTGGTTCTATTTCACGCACCGTTTCTCAAAGGCATTTTCACCATCGCGTTAAAGTGCCAATTCCGACCAAGCTACAATGACAAGATAATAGTTGTTTACTTTGTGTTGTAATTGTCTATTAAAACGAAAGTGATGTAAGCGAGACCATAAACATAGTAATTCCTTTGTTTACAAAAGGAAGTAATCGAATGCTAAGGACAACTTTGTTCTGAAATGGTTGGACTTTTTTTTTTTTTTTTTTTTTTTTGCCACTCCATTTAAGAAAGTAAATGTTTTCATTTCTTATTTACAACCTCAAAAAGTTTGAATAGTTTTCCACGATTTGTTTTTTCTGCGTTCTAAAAAGTAAATGTACTTTGTGGCAAATGTACCATGCTTGTAATTTTGAGATTGGGCGCAGCTAGTACGAGGAAACCTTCTGGCTATAGAAAATTAAACTCAAAGTGGAGAAAAGTGTTAAAATTTACAGGTAATAAACTACATTTTTAAAATCAATATAAAGAAGAAATGAATGCATGATATACATTTACATCTCTTTACGAGATCTCAAGGTTTGAATACAAACTTTCAGTCTTAAACTCCACTGTAAGAAATATTGTGTGTGGAGTCGATTTTTAACATTTCCATTCCTTGATGCGTTTAAGATTAAACAGAACATTTACTTTAAAGATTCTAATGAATAAAATTTAGAAATCTATGAATTTTATGAGTAAGCATAAAATTTATTGTGAAACGGTACTAAACTTGGCCTGTTTTTTTTTCCCTTTTTCTTTAGTGCATCGTATTTTTGTTTTCTCAGTTAATCAGAAATATAGTTGTTAAAAATAATTATTTAAATGTTACTCGCAAAAGTTTATTTCTACCAACAGAGTAAATTATGCCAAACTGAAAATCCGGAAATCTGAGATTATTATCGTAGGTGGTGTCTTACAGATGTTTCATCGAACTCAATGTCTATTGTAGACATTTTAACTCACTTACCTATTGCTGGAGTTTTTTTCATTCATTCCTAAATAAGTTAGAGATGCAGTATCGCTTGAAAATCATCAAGATGACATTCCACTTTAAATTTTGAAGATGCGACGTTCATAGCAATATGTATGTAACCCTTTTACAATAGAAATAATAATACATTGTAACCAACATATCTAATAGCTTGAGGCTTTTTAATTACATTGTCTTTCATTTAATTTGGGACCCTGAAGAAGCTCTACGGTCATTAATTTCAATCTTTGAAGAGTTATGCGAGCTTTTCCTTTCATATAATACTCACATGTGGAGCAGTTCTCTTTAAACGTGACTGTTATTTCCTTTAAATTTTGTCGCTTGGCTATCGAACTATTGATACTAAGTAATTGAAATTAATCAGATTTATTTTTTACATTCGGTGGTTGGGTCAGTGAGGGAAATAAACTCACTGAAACAATGGTTAGTAAAATCATATTTCCATTTCTTATTAGTTTCATTAGGATTTCATTTTTATTTTTCCCAATGAATTTTATTAGGAATTCTTGTTTCTATTTTTAATTCATTTGTTAGAAATTCCTGTTTCTATTTTCAATATTTTTTTAGTAAGTTCTGTTTTTATTTTCAGTCCATTTTGTGGAAATTTCTATTTTCAATCTTTTTTTTTTACGTAAGTTTCTACTTCTATTTTCAATTTATTTTTTCATCTGTTTCTTTTTTCAATCGGTTTTAATAGAAATTTCTGTTTCTATTTCTTATCCATTTCTTTAGGAGTTACTGCTATGAAATTATTTTGAAATATGACGTCTGAATCGTTTCTTATATTTTATGTCTAGTCCCAGACAACAATGATATTCAAGAAACTCATTTACACATTAATCGGCCAACTCTTCCCCTGCTGTGCATTGATTTCACCAAATTTTAATACTACCACTGCACGCCCCATAGATTACGGTTGTAGTTAATACTCCATCACATGGAGAAAAAAGCTCCTTCTCACCGAGTCATTTGTACTGCTTGACTTGCCACTTTGAGAGGATCGCTTGCTGTGGAAAAGGAAAGCAATAAGAATTGCAACAACTCCCTTTTAAAAAGACAAAAATCGCCGCCTGGAGGGGGGGTTGAGGGTGTGTTGCAACTTTTTCATCGTCTGCTTGCTCGATTCGTTTCAGTTCAGGTGCGTCTTGGTCGGCATGACCTAGACAATTCTCGAAATTTGGGTAAAAAATGACGGGGGTGGAGATTTCGTTCGGCGGAGCGTGGCGATGAGTCACCATGGGAAGTTTCCCTCCACGCAGTGGCGGCATTAAAAAAATATTTGGGAGTTTGTATGTGCGACATTGCCAAACGACACTGAAAGATCGTTTGCTAACAAGGGTTGGGTGTACGCCAGAGATGGCAGAGATACGATGAGATGTTAAAAGTTTGGATACCGTGGAATGGTGATTTGTTTTAGTGGATTTGTCGTTTGTCAGTTACAGTATGTCGACTATTTATCGACTGCAAACTCGTAGTTTTTATTTTAAAGATGTGTCGAGTTGTACAAGAGTAAAACTAAGTGTTGAAAAAATAGGTGGAACATATTATCTTTTAGTGACACCTCCACCGGAAAAACTTGTGACTTCATCCAGACTTCCATCCCATATGATGCAACGAATTATTTTCTATGTTTATTATAAAAACTAACTATTCAGCATGTTCTAATTCGCTATTGATTGTAGTGGAGATTTTCTTATGCTAGAGATACAAGAGTACTGTACTACAAAAATCGTATCTGCAACTGTGCTCATTATGAGAAATTGTGCTATAAAGTTTTAACAACTACTATGTAGTTGATGCTAACTTATTGAGTAACTTATTAACTTTTGTAACATTTTCCCATGCAAATACAGACATCAAACTTTATCCATTATGTAATTCAATAGAGAACCTCTTGGTAACAGTAACTCAGTTTGACCAAGAAATGCAGATACGACTTTGAGGCTTTTATGACAATATACAGAACTGGAACGTCTTAACTCCAGATCTAGGCCTGGTGTAAAGGGAAAAGTCTTCAGGGAGATCTATAAAGGAGTAACTGCCCCGATTTTGAACAACAGATTTTAGACCCCCCTCCCTTCTCCATCAGCCTCAAACCAGACTATTTGTCACAATTGCCGTGACCGATCAAACGGTATAGTGGTTAGCGTGCTAGCTTCTAGACCGCTAGGTTGCGCGTTCGAGTCCCGTATAAGGCATGGGTGTTTGTAAATGTATGTTGGCTTGTCTAATGACGAACGTTTCGGCGCATTATAGCCCTCGTGTTGCTGACGGCGCCAGATAATCTGAAAACAAACAACCAACCACAATTGCCGTGTGTCTATCCACTTTACATAGAGGGCTTGAGGAACACTAGGCTAGGTTCGATCTCGAGTCCTCTCTCATGCTGGGAGAGAGAGTACTTTCTCTTGGTTGTGATTCTGGTTGTTTTGTTTCCAAGTGTATATTTTCGTGATATAGCCTCAAGCAAAGAGTTGATTTTAATAGCACCTTGGATTCTGTTTGGGTTTGATTTTTTCGATACACAACTTTATAAGATATATTTTAGTATATACCGGTTAACCTTTCCTTGAAAATTATCCCAGTGCACAGAAATATCATTCTTATTTTTTTTAGACGTGTTTAACTGTCATTTTGGGATGGTAATGGTTCTAGAACATATTAAATTCCCAAAAGAGCACGAAACAAGAAGAAAAATATCATATTGCACACTTCCGTATTGACTTACTTTTCCTGATTGACATTTTGCGTGCAATGCACTTTGCACAATCTTTTTTTGATACAAAATTGATGACACAAATGGTAATTCTCTGCAAAATATTCACTGAATGAAACATTTTAAGTGCTTTAAATAAATTAGATACAAAGAGTATATAGGAGTATAAGGTGAATCACTAAAAATGTTTTAAATTAGGAGTTTGGTTTCATAGTGTGCATAAATTTTCTTGTGTATAAAACTAGTCAACTCTTTGATCTTTAGAATTAGATAAATTATGCATTGTTGTACAGCAACTTTTAAAAGCTTTAAATGTCATTTTTAGTCGTTGGTTAAGAGTTTTCTATAAAAACAATTTTATCTGCAAAGTGGAAATATAATTTACTTAAACTGCCAATTGAGAATACAAAATCAATAAGGAAATAGTTAAGATATTCATATTTTTTTAGTTTCATTTTCATTGCTACTATTTTTGATAATTAAGATATTGTCGCAATGCGAAACGAAAGCTTTTTATCAATTATATTGAAATTTTATGGGTTTTAGCACTTTTTTCTACTTCAAATTTATAATTACATCTTCAGGTTTTGAATCCTTTATGGACTCAATTTTTATCGCTTTGAATTTAACTTTTGCTACATTTTCGAGTCGCAGTTTAGTTGTATATAGACTTTGTGCATTTTACAGTGTAAAAAATAAAGACCCAATTTTAGTTAGTAGCCGACCAAACGGTATAGTGGTTAGCGTGTTGGTTTCTAGACTGCGAGGTTGCGGGTTCGAGTACCGTGTTGGCATGGGTGTTTGTAAATGTATGTTGGCTTGTCTACTGACGAATGTTTCGGCGCATTATAGCCCTCGTGTTGCTGACGGTGCCAGATAATCTGAAAACAACCAACCCAATTTTAGTAAGACATTCATGTTCCAAAGTGTTTTTAACGAACTAAGCAGATTCCTAAATAACAATGGAAAACTTGTGAACAATATATAAAATTGTTAATTTAAAAATAGCATTACACAGCCATTTCCTAAAGGTTTTAAAGAGGTAAAGTTTCAAAATTAGGGAGTTCTTTGTGAAAGACCATGCAAGTCTTAAAGTATATCTAACCTGATGACTGCTTTTCAAGAATGATTTTCTCTGTGACACATCTATACTTAAACCTCAAGACATTTTCTGTTCTTGTGGTTTTCCTCAAATAACGCGGTGATAGGGTGGGCTTAGCAACGGAGTGATATGGAGATGAGTGTTCTTTATAGTGGGGATGACAAGAGCCCAGTATCTCATCGTCTGGCACTCGTCCGAGCTGCAATAGTTTGTTCACTCAATGAAATCTTTCTTGGAAAAAGTGCTTGTATTATGAAGAACTTTTGCTCCAAAATACACGTGGGTTGGGGTGAGACAAGAAAGGTCTATCTATACATATAATTACGGTTACTGAGTTTATGAATCATAAATGGATGATATTTATTTAGGATGTTCTTTACCCTCTAGTGCATGAGTTTTCTTTTTTAATGAAATTTTTTTTATTGATTTTTGCCCTTGACCGCTGAAAAATATACAGAAATATCTTAAGTGTCTATTTAATTAAAACCGTTGTGTAGCATATATGTAACATCATATGCTAACGAAGATTTTTTTTCCGTACGATTTTACCAAGATAAGTTGTGAAACATATATGCTACAGTATGCACTAAAAGGTTAAAATAGCAATTCCAGTAATTACTAGTCTGACCTTCATAAAAAGAATTTACACATACTATAATTTCATAATAATTTTTGCAAGATAATGGTATACTTTTTAAAGTTAGAGAGTTATTTTATTAGTGTAAAGAACTATTTTATTCTGAAAATAAAATTGAAAATTTTAAGATTCGTGTTTTTAGCACATGGAAATTCATTTAAACACAAAATTTGAAATTTGAACAAATAATTTGAAATTTGAATAAATTTGAATAAATCGCAAAAACTAAAATTTGATACAAATTTTTAAAAAAAATTATTTTAGAATCGAAACTTGCATTAACTATTAGATCTTTTGAACTTCCATTAAAATTGATTGGGAAAGAAAATAAATTTTATCAGATATTTAAACACAAGTTTTTAGAAAAATTATGATTTTTTTTTTTTTTTTTACTTTTAAAGTTAATTTTTCTAAAAGAATTTTTTTTATGTACTTTAGGAGCTTGGATGGAGAACTTGGATGGTCAAAACATTTAGAATATTACGGATAATTTCCAACCATCACTTTTTTTTATTGGCATAATGAAATTAGAGTAATCACTGTTAAAAAATATGCTAATTAATGAGTTAAATGTTAATTAGTTAATTAATTTTTGAGTAAAACTTAACTTTTTTTTAATATAAACATCAGAACTAACTATGTATTTTAAAGTGCAAAACAAATCAGATTTTTAAAATAATTAAAAAAAAAAAGTTCAAGTGTGTATGTACACCTGTAGTTTTTTGAGATCAGTCGATATTTCAAAGGGTGAATAAAATGAACCATGTCATGCAAAGACATCTCCCCCCACTAAAAAAAAAATGTTTTGTCATTGCCAATGAGATGCTTTCGACTCGAACACCAAGAAAAACACATTAGCATTTTGCAACTTATCTTTGCCTCTTAATGCTTGTTTTATTCCTCTAAAAAAAATTTCCGTTGATAACACTAGCATATCAATTACTCAATGTTAAATCGCCAGTTATAAGTGTAACTTCCACGCTACCTCCTGCTCACAGTAGCGTATTTAAAAAAACTAATTAAATTGCATAATCAAGAACGTTGACTTTAGAGTTATTTGTTGTATGAATTCTTAAAATATATTATAAATGTTTTGGATATTTTGTACTTTTCTATTTAAAAAGCAAGAGTTGAGGTATTCAGCAATTTCATTAAAAATTTTGTTCAACTTTTTGGGTGCTTGAGACTGTTCAAAATCGAAATTGCATTTTTCCTTAAGCTTTTAGAAGTAAAATAGAGTAAAATTTCAAATATATCAAATTCTTGTCTTATAGCCATACTATACGTAATCTGTCTTTTAAAATTATCATTCCAAGTAATAAATTTGAATTGCATATCCTTTAATATTTCAGAAATTCGATTGCATGCATTTATCTTCGAAAAACATCGAAGTATCTTCAAGTAAGAAGATATGTAAATTTCAGTTGGTAGAATATCTTTTTAATTTAAAAAAAAAAATGATTGATGGAGGAAATGAATTTCAGAATCTGATAGATTTGAGTGGGGAGGGGGGGGGGGTCATACAAAATATGGCATCCTTCATCTATAACAATAGCCTAAATTTTATTCCATTTTTATCCATACAGGAACAGTTCGTATATTTCATTTTGAACTTGTGTGGATAATGGCTTTTATATTTCTTTTGTAGTACGAATCATTTCGGTTATTTTCAGAAACTGGAAGCAATTTGTATTGATCATTTTGTAAGCTCCACTTTTGAATTTGATGCAATTCGGTTACGTGATTTGTATTAGATGAAAACGATAAGCTCATTTTTATTTGGATTAAATATTTAGATGGAATGCTATTATTGAACCCAGGAATGCAAGATCTTGTGATATATAATCTGCAAAAACACCGCTTATTTTTTAAAATATAATAGAAAACTTCAATAGAGGAATTCGTATTAAATAAATATAACTTAATTTATTTTTTGATAACATTGAAATCAGGAATATCTAATATAAAATAAATAATAATAGAAGTTTAATTATAAATTATTTATATACATTGCTAATTTTTATATGCAATTGCAGCTTATTAACAGGGTTCCCACAGTCATTGAAAGTCATTAAAAGTGCTTAATATTTTGGAACTTGTTTTCAAGGCCTTGAAAGTGCTTGAAAATGCTTAGAGGTGCTTAAAAGTCCTTGAAAATGCTTAGAGGTCATTAAAAGTCCTTAATTTTTACAGATGTTGTCCAACTGCCAAAATTTATAAAAATGCAACTCGACTTTGCTATCCCTGCATGACCGCCACTTATCTGCACCGTATCAGAATTTTCCGACATTTGTATTACGCATCCACCAACTTGTAACTTTTTTGGCACAATATACTTTATTAAAAATTTAAATATAGGCATGACGTTTGAAAACGAATTTTCATAGGTCCTTAAAAACATAAATTAGGTCCTTAAAAGTCATTGATTTTCATTCTTTGATTTGAGTGGGAACCCTGATTAAGCTCAGATCGAGTTTCTTAAGGTTTGATCACTACAACGAAAATATCCAATCCAAATCATTGTCTAACTTTTCTTTACCCTCCCAAAACTTTATTCAATACATTGTCATTCACAATGAGTGTAATTACCAAGTTGCAGCTTGATTGGTTGACGGCAAGTGGGTGAATTAGCTTTTGGAAGTTTTTGCCGGTTCAACCTTAACAGGAGTAGGTTTCAGTCATTAAATATCGCCAAATTGTTTTTTTAATTAATAAGTCTTACGCAAAACAAACAGTAGCATTTGTAAAAGTAGCATTTTAGTGATAGCCCACAAATCTTGATAGAATGCATTGTCATCGCCAACGAATATATCTACCAAGTTTCAGATCGACTGAATGACGGTACGTGGGTTAATTAGCCATTGGAATATTTGCCCACCACACACCCTAAAAATCGAAGTTAATATAAAGGATTTAAAAATATTATGCGTAAGGTGTCTGAATTTGTGTTATTTTGAAGTAATTGTCCAAATGGGACGTTAAGCTTCATGCATGTAAGGATGATTTGTTTCTGTTCTTTTTGTATTTTTTGTCAAGGTCTCTTGCATTTGAGCGTCAGATATTTTTATCATTTCATACATACATATATATACACATCAGAGTTAATTTTCATTAGCAAAATACTAAAAGAATTGAATTTTTAATAAATATTTCGTGTATATTAAAGTGTTTGTTATATTCATCATTTCGCAACAAGTGCCTTACAACTACAGATTCGAAAACCTTCAGCGTGTCGCGGATTTCTCTTTTTCTTTTTTTCTCTGAGAAGTTCCACTTTTCTACAACTTTATTATTTTGGGACTTTATAGGGCATTATCAGACTAAACTAGCCAAAACCTCCAGAATAAAAATTGTACCTGCACCACACAATTGTGGCTACATACACACATTAGTACATAAATATATTCTTATTCAACTAAATTTTTTTTACAACGATGGGTATATATTTCTTATTTATTACTTTTCTCACCTCTGCAACTAACTAGTTTAAAAATACATCGCTGTCCCCAATTAGGCGTTGAAATGTGGGAAAGTCATCGAGCGGGTTTACATCGAACTGTATGTCTGCCATCCGTCATTACCTTGAAGAAGTCGACCATCGTGCATGATATGACTAGAAATTTAGTTAGCTTAAAATGCACGATATGCTTCAGCATTCATCGCTTCTTTAGAGAAATACGTTGAAGTGGAAATGTAATTGAAATTGTTGTAAAAAGCGAAGAGCTAACCAATTTGTATAGGAAATATATATATTTTTCACTCCATTTAGCCCGTAGTTCTTGATGCAGAGAAAAGTTAGGTTCTATGTGAATGACCACGCCAGGTTTGAAACAAAATAAAAGTTTCATTAATAAAATATAACCACTTTACGACGTTTGGTGTATATTCGGCATGCTGCTTGCATTTGAAAGGAAAAATATTTAACTTTTCATAAGCAGGGAATACAATTTTGTAAACTGTTATTAGTACTTTAAGTTCATCGTCAGTGTGCTTAAGATACCTGAGCAATCACACTTCAACACCCATTCATCTGGCAAATTATTTCTCAGTAACAGGAAGGAAGTTGGAGTCCAAAACTAATCAATCGTCATCTTCAAGGTATATTTAAGATGAACTTAAATGCATCATGGATCAAGCATTTCTGAGATGTCCCGAGAAGATCTTTGAAACTTTATTCTGACGTTAAACTTCAAATGTAAATTTCATTGGTTTTCCAGCGTCTTTTTTTAAAAACGCGAAACAAAGTTCGGCTGCATTTCATTCATCCCCAGGATTGTGTTCATCTTTGGATTTTATCAATCGCAAAACTTCAAGTCCTTCATTAGCATACATATTGTTACATTCAAAAATAATAATAAAATAAAAAAAAAAAAAAAAAAAATTGGCTAAGGCCAATGTACAATGTACCCTGTGGCTTAAGTGCAAGTCCATTACACAGTTGTTTTTTTATCTGAGTTTTATAAAACATCAATACAACTGAACAACATCAACATCTCTTTTTATACAAGCAGACGGAGCAGGCACATGCCCAAACATTAAGTGAGGATGGACACCGAACCACACATTTGACAATTGAAAACAATACCCTTGGGCTTAAAGCCCAAGGTAATAATTATATATAATGTAAATATTTCGTAAATTCTAGTTTCATTTTAGTTCTGAAATAATTTTTAATTATAGCTTTTTATAAATGTAAAATTTGTAAATAGTATCGGAAATGAAAGCTTCATGGTAGTACCCACGGTTAGGTTTATCTGGATATTTCTAGAATTTTGGAGAATGTCGCCAACTTATAAAATTTCTAGCGTGAAATCATGGTCAGTCCAATTCCGTTTGTTGATGTTTTACGTTTTTAAGCTGTTGTGTATGCAGGTTTAGGTGTTTTTTCAAATGGCAGGAAGTTTGCGTTTTCGCTGCTGTTGAGTCGAGGCTGCTGGAAGCTCTGGTTTGAGCTTGAATGCGTTTTTCTGCTGATGCTGTTGTTTATAGTGTTGTATTTCTTTGTGAAGAATAAAATGATTTATTTTTGTAATTCAGTGTCATCATTCCACTGAGAAGAAAATTCGTAATATTTTCTTTTTCTATTTTTGAGTGGTCTTGCAACAATTTCAAGCATTGTACTTAACTTGAACCTGTTAAAGATTGATGAGATCTGTCTAGCTTGATAGAATACGATATTTAATTGTAAAGTATGTACTGAAATCCAGAACCGATTTCCAATGAAAATAATTTGACTTGTTCGAGTAGATGGATAAAAAACATATCAAGTAAGATGAGATCACATTCCCAGCTACAAACACCATGTTACAGTATCTTTTAAAAAGCATACTATTCAAATTCCCAAAAGTCTAATCTGCATTGTTTTTCCCATAACCTTCACGCAAAGCTACAATCGCAAGCTTTCGCAATTGCTACAATCCCCCACCTTGGCCGTCACGCAAAGATGTCAGCTCACGATATCTAACATTCCAATCTTCTACACATGAAATCCACGAATATCTATCTCCCAGTTGAGCATTTTGTAGCTCGTTTTCTTTCAAGCTGTGTGTTTTGACATTTTTACCATACAAAGATGGCGTCTTCACTACTTCCGGGATTGCTATCTTGGCGTTCGCGGACGTGTAGCAAGTAGTGGTAATTTTCTCCTGCACATCATCTCTATCCGGTGCTAAAGACCCGCAATTTAGGGATTTACACATTGTTTTCCGTCCCGATTGCCATCACTGGGGCTATTAAATGTTTAGTTTCGGTGAGTGTGGGCTTCAAGGATTTGTACTTTTCCAAGGCGCGCTAAATATAAAACAATTTATTCTCACTTGCAATTGAGTCGTTCTCATGACGTCACTCGGGGGAAGCCAAGGATGTGATTTGTCAAACGAGAGCTAGCATTGCAATTCATTTCTTGGTTGACCAATCACATATTTGGTTTTGCCCCATGTTGACGTCTTGAGGGTTTCCTTTTGATGAAAGTACGCTTTTAAAGCTTTGTTATTTATTGTTCGTTTGTAGCTAGTATTTAATAGCACAACTTAGAATTCAGTGCGATACAACACTAAAAATAACTATTGATATTTGGTAAATGAGTGACTGATATTGATTATTAGGCAGTACTATATTTTTGAGTTGGTCCATTTGGTGTAGAGTTTATGGCATCAAGATTTTGTAGGATAGAATTAGGAGGTGGGAATAATCAGTCCTTAGGAGATGATAAAAGTCAGGAAAGCTCTACATGGGAATATCGTAGATTTTGATGGAAGCTGTGGATAAATAAATTCATGTAAGGTTTCTTTAGAATGCAAAGGATCGAAATCTCTCCTTTTTAATAAATTAATAGAAATGTGAGCCAACTCGGAGAAAAATTTCTTTCTCTATGCTTTGCAGCAATTCTTCCAAGTTAAATTATCCCATTATTCAATTAAGGGGACTAATGATTAAGAAAAGGGGTATAGAAACTACCATAGTCCACATCTGCTTTATCTCTTGATACCATAATACGATCTGCTAAAAATGTATAATTTGGATTTTGAATTCTTTTTATAACTGTTTTTATAAAAAGTAGTTCCAATCAATTTACTTGTTGCATATCAATAATCATGTTTCATACATTTATCGTCAATCAATTAAAAAAATTATAAAATACTTAAAATAATTTACACAGTTCTGTCATAAGTTATGAAGAGATACATTGCCATTGAGTTCCATAATAAATTGTGGTGTGAAATCACACACAATATAGTTAGTGAATGCGAGTGATGCCAGATTTCTTTGTTTATGGTGTATGTGTGGTTTTGACCTTATTTCAACTTCCTTAATGGCCTACAATGGCCATTGACTCTTCGAAACTCTATTTACAGAATTTAATCCTTGCACCATGAGTAATTTGTTCGCGAATGTCTATCACTTACGTTAAATCGTTTAATTTCTGAACTAAGAATAAAGCTATTTATTAAAGTAATAGTTGCATTTGACTATAATCTCTTTCTTTGTATGAATCATCATTTAAAACTGTTACTTGCTCGATTCGAACATTTTTTTTAATAAGTTATTATGCCACAAATAAAATTTATTGCTGTATTAACTAAAGAAAGTTTGATATGATAGAAATTCCATTTTTTTTCTTCTTATTTATATTTTAAGTTTTTACTTATACTTTTCGTCCTTGCAAATTTACCTTTCTAAATGAATGCATACTCCTGTCATAATACCCTAAGAACTTGAAAAAAAAAGTACGCGATAAAAATACAAAGGCGAGTTCACAAAAGACGCTGTCTTTGAAAAGAAAATACATTATAAAAGCAGGTGATCTCCAAGAATACGTATCATTGTAGTGTATCTCAATTATCATAATCAATAACCACGAACAATTGTTCTCTTCACAATTGAAAGAACTTGACGTAGCACAGGCCTCAACTTTCTCCCATCATGCAACGCAAACTACGGGATGTCTTTTTATATAGTTCCGGAATTAAAATGTCCTCTGTTGTAAGGAGTTTAAAAAAGATGTTCTTTTGTTCTGTAGGATAAGCGATTTCGACATGCTGAAGTTTCGGCACCTTGGGACATGAAATGCTCTTTACTTGTTTAATTAAATGTTTTGTTTCATAATTACTTGTAAGCGTGAAGATAATGAAATTTTTTCCTTTCAAAATTCTTTTGTGTCACTTTCTTAAATTCTAGGAATTTAGGTTGTGTTAAACCATATAATTAATCCAGGATTTATTTGCTTTTTCACTTAGTGTAATGTTTGTCATAGTGTTTCATTAACCAAATTTTTTTTAATGATTGTTGAGATGTTCTAAGTTTGTGTTATATAAACAGAAATTTGGCCCATTTTATCAATTCTTTATTGTTACTCACTATTTTGGAAGGCACCGAGCTCATAATCGGGAGATCGTGGGTTCGGTCCCATCCCGCCGAACACCGGTGAGTATGATAATGAGGATTTGGTGCACATTAAATAGGTCGGGGCCTCCATGTCCTTTTGTTGGTGTGGTGGGGTTGGAGAGATAAATTTACATGAGAAGGTTTCGAATTCGTAATCTTCTCGTTGTTCAAAATTATGAAGACTATTTGGCTGTGTTAATCTCTTGAAAATATATATATATATTGGAGTTAACTTAGGTGCCACTTCTGAATTTTTGTGCTGTACTACATATTTCTGTATCTTTTCAGTGTGGGTAGACACGACGGCGAATATAGCGTATTACCTTGGTTTATTGTCGGATCATCTGGAAAGAGTTTCAGACTATCTAGCATTCAAAACTTAAATTCGCGATAGTTTCCTCTTGAAAAACCCTCCCTCTAGGCATTTCCCTTTTTACGCAAGTACTTTCATGAGTTCAGGTTTTGATGTAGAGAACGTGTTTCGGCAAAGAATAGCCTTTATATTCCTTGTCCCTGAAAATCTCCAAAGTGACATTTCGCCATTTATGTGTGTGGAAAGCGAATATTTCCTGCTTATTTTTAAATTAAAATTTTTTCTTAAAAACGAAGTAAACTACCTTTTCTGTATTCTTTTTTATTTTTTAATCTCTTGCTAATTTTTTAAGCTTGCATTTTTATTTAAACTAAATAACCCTTAAGCAAACCTTGCATTTCACTTCTAAAATTATTCCCAAGCTTAAATATTTGAATGCAACCCCCAGAATTTTAAATCCAATTCTTTGCATTTTCTATATGTACCACGAATCATTCAACTGCGTATCACGATCATCTACTTCCTACCTTTTATACGAGGGAAAAAATTAAATCTTCTAAATCCGATTCTGTTCCAGACATCACCTTTCATAATCTCAACCGATTCACTGGTAGCGTTCTTATCTCGAGAACTTTACTTTGTACCTGGCAACGTGAGAATTGGCCTCAGCGAAGAGCAAACACCTCAACTCTCCTCTATTCTATTTCTTTTCGTACGGAATTCCAGTCTGAACAAAAGCACTGTTATTATATTCCTTCACTTCCCAAGGAGAAATCATTAACCTGGAAGAGTACAACTAACGAATAAAATAAACACCAGAAATGCAGTTGGCGGGTGGTTTTTATATAAAAGCGTCTGATCTTGAGGGAAAGGGTAGTTTTATTTGATAAGGTTTTCACACCATTGAAGTTCGTTGACTTGCTTGATGTCTTTCTGCAGACGTATGGACTTGTGACCTTGGGAATTGGTTAGTTTTCTTGATGAGTCATTGTTTGGTTAGTTGAGTTTTGGGGATTACTCTTTTGTGGGGGTATAAGTGTATCTACTGTCGTGATGGATCCTCCAAAAGGTACATTGTATTGTTACTGCGCTATGAACCAAACACGATTTCTGGAGGGAAGTTTTTTTTTTACAGATACTCTGCATTTTAATTTGCACTATAAAATTGTCGCAACTACTTTCCAGCCTCTTTTTGTTGCCGACTTAGACTTCATCGAAGCGTTTTTGTTCGAAAATGCTAACGGCCTAACTGTTGTCTTTCCTTCCATGCAGTATAGTAAATGACTAATAATTCGTAAAACATACTAAATCTATAATATTAAAATAAAGAGGCTGTGGCTCTGTTACTGTATAGAAAGTGACTTTTGATTCGCATCGAACTCCGAAAGTTTAAATACAAATGGGGGGGGGGGGGATGAATTATGGAATTGGTTTCAATGGTTACTATGGGTAGTATTGGGAGTTTGGTTTCACGGGTAGAGGAACAGTTTTTTTCTTTTCAGTTTTTGTGAAATTTTTTGTTTCATGGAAGTAGTAGGGGTTGTATAATGAGATTGATATCATGGCAAGTTGCATTTCAAGTTGACTCATTTTTACTAGGTGTTTTTTTTTCTTTTTTTTTTTTTCTTCCCTGGTGAAGTTAAGAGGGACGGGTGATGTTGTGTTATTGTATTTGTTATATTTCTGGGGAAAAGGTTAAAAAATGTATTTCGTGAAATGGTGATTCAAAAAGAATTTCAGAGTTTGAAAAAGGAAGGGGTTGGGGGGGGGGGAGGTGGAAGCACTGTTGTATTGAATTAAAGAAGGGAATTCTATTTCTCGATGGGGGAGGGTCTATTAATGGGGATATACGCATAATGAACTATTTAGCGAGCGAAGAGAACCTGTGCTTGAGTAGCAATGAAGCCATTAGTGAACGAAACGATTTGGGTTTGCATTGCAATGAACTTTTTAACAAGCGAACTATCAAAAGTCGATCTAAACACACAAGCAAGTCTCCGCGGGGCCACACAGCTAGTGACCAATAATTGTACCTCTTTCATGATGGTAGCATTGCATGATATAAATGTACGTTGACAATAAAAATAAAACTTTATATTAAATTTTTGCTTGGACGCTAAAGTACTGAATTTGTTTGAGTAGCAAAGAATGTAATTGATAAAAAGAACGTATTGTGTTCTTTCTTATTTTAAAGTTCTACATGACCTAGTCTCTTAATTTTATTTTAATCAATTATAATAGAAATAGGTCGATGTTTTCTTGCACCCACGTGATTCCTTTCTGTTTGAAGTATAGTTACTTAACCGCAATCGGCGAATAAAATAAAAACCCACTTGAAACGAGGGCTAATCAACTTTTGATTCCAAACTAAAGTGTTGAAAATATTTTAGCTTAAAACAAAGATTTCTTGCCCCAGTAAAGAAAATGGCTATCGTATGTGTAATCCACAGTCCAGCGGAGAGTCCTTGTGCAGAGAAGACTGAGATCTTGAACCCAAATCTATAAGAAAAGTTTGGGTTAGGTTTTCAGAAGCTTTCTCTAAGCTCGCTTTGTGTGACTTTCTAGACTTCGGCTGCCTGGAAATCCAAACACATTATTGCTCACTTCAGTGGACGAACAAAAACAATCCTGTCCTGTAGGAGAGCAGATGTTCATAAATAAGCAAAAAACTATACATTTTCTTTTGGCTTTTGTTGAGAGAAAAAAATGAGAGAAGCGATTTATTTAGTTTATCTGAAAACACTGGGTCACGCACAGAGTTCGTATGTTGCATTGGAGTGGCGTTTACGTGAGTTTCTCTGTTCCAACAATTGGCCATCTCGTGGTTGCATAGCCTCCTACATAATAGTCTTCCACATAATAATACATTCCAATAGTTACTCTGTGTTGATTTCTGTAGGTTGACCGTGCAAAGATAACTCTTTGTTCCTCAAGCGCTTATCGGATGGCATTGAGGTGTCATGAGAAAACCAAGAACTCCGTGGAATATTTTTAAGTTCTTCGGATATGAAACGATTTGTGTGTGTTTTGTTGTTCGAAGTTTCTAGAAATTCGTTTAAATATTGAATAATAAAGAAACTGATCCCTATACTATATATAATTAGCATGTTCTATCTGGTGTTTCACTAAAAATATATCCATACCCATAAGACATAAAAGGCTGAAATTTGGAGATAGTTAATGTCGCCAAATAGGTGCAAGCAGCTATATTTTGGATCTAAACAATTATGTTTTGGAATTTGACATTTTTGTATGGGGAGTTAAGGATTCAGGTAGACTGCAGACCACGAGAATGAATTAGCATATTTGAAAAGTAAAGTACATCAGGAACGCCTAAGATTGTAACCCAAAATTTGCTGTTTTAAAGCTTATAGGACACCTAAAAATTTTTTATTCAATTAAATTGACTGCAGGGTGTGGCGATCGAACTCGCGTATCCAATATTGTTGTTTTGGAGCTCATGAGCTTATTCAGCCGACCAAACGGTATAGTGGTTAGCGTGCTAGCTTCTAGACTGTGAGGTTGTGGGTTCGAGTCCCGTGTAAGGTTTGGGTGTTTGTAAATGTATGCTGGCTTGTCAAATGACGAATGTTCGGTGCATTATAGCCCTCGTGTTTCTAACGGCGCCAGATAATCTGAAAAAAAAAGTGCTCAATCATGAAAACATTTATTTAAATAAATAAATAAAGTTTTATGTGCTTGTTTTTATACGTTGAATAATATTAACAGTTTCTTTAAAGTTTATAAGGCACTTCAATAATACTTTCGAAAGTTTATACGCAATATTTAAATTTTATTTTACTACATTGACTATATTTTTAGAATTAATTTCATCAAACTTAAATATTAAATTCGTTAGTTATATTGCATTCAACTATGTAACTTTGGCATAGAATTCAAACAAGTCGAATTACGACAATGACTGTCACTACAAGGGTCCTTCTATACATTCTACACACGTTTGTTAGCACGATACTTCATGTTCTGATACTAAGTGTAAGTAAATTTGACATTTAATGAAAAAATTATTCCGTTAAAGTTTGATGGTAACACTAATTTAAACTTAAAAAAAATTTAAAAAATACGACCTCCAAGTTGGCGAGTTTGTGAATAAACTTAATGAGAAAACTTGTCATTTACTATTCCGATCTAAACTGATCTCAATTTGTCGTCGATTTGTGAATTTCCCAGATTTACTATTTAGGCTATCTTATTTCTGTTAAATTTTAAAGCAGATCAACCATAAGATGACACTAGCATTTCAAATTCATGAAAAAAATACGCAATTTGGTTTCTTCCTGAACCTTTCATATTATGTTTAACTTGTTTTAGTTTAGAAATTTTTTTCATTTGTTTTTTTAAAAAATGTATTTCTTGGCAATATAATTGCTATTTACATTTATAAAATATAGGTCCAATAGTGCTATTAGAACTTATTTAGAACTGCTAATTTTTGTCTCTCGTTTTATTTTTCAATAGTGGTTAAAAAAAATTAATATATTTTATGTGCTTATTTTTATACGTTGATATTAACAAATGATAATATTAACAGTTTCTAATTGATCAATCTAATGTTTCTGATTGAACAATTACAACATTAAATAAAAACACATAGGCATTAATACATATTCATCCTCACCAACTAATCATATTGTTACACTTATAAATAATGAGCTATAAGTAAGCTTTTAATTAATACCTCAATTTTACCTCAATTTATAAATATATTTCATACATACCGTATACCTATTAAATATAATTTACATAAATAAATTCCACAATTTAAAATAATGAATTATATTTCTATATAAGTTCAATAATCTAAAAATGTAATCAAAATTGAGTAATATATGTATTTGCTTAACTTTAAGATCTATAATGCTAATTTTGGTGTTTCTCTTACAGGTAAGCAGTACTGTTAATTTTTAGAAGTTAGGTAAGTTTTATTTTTTTATTTTACATATACAATTATTGAAAATTCTATCATGGTGCTATCATATTTGAAAATCCATTTATACTATAATAATTGTTGCCCATTTTGACACTTATTTTAAAAAGCCATGTAATTGGAATATTCTTACATTTTTATGCAGCTTGTGATGATATATCTACTTGAAGTTATAGAGGAAGTCCTAATAAGGAGCATTCCCTATACTCGCTATGTTACGATCGTCTAGTCCAGTGCATTTAGAAACTACTTTGTATAAAACCTTGAAATTTTGTGAGTAGGTACGAAAAAGACCACTTAATGAAATGACAAATTAAAAACTCGAAAGCTGCATCTAATATATTTTATTTTATATTCGAAATCCTTACGTCGATGCATATGCAGTTGCTTTGCCTGATTCTGCCATTTGCCATTTTTATTTTCTTTTATAATTAGGTAGTCATTCAGTGAAAACAATTTATTCCATTTCATTAAGTGATCTTTTTGGTACCTTCGTAAAGATAAGTAAAATACATACATCGTTGTTTGTTAATATAACTTAATCGATGGAGAGGCGATTTCATGTTTAGGTATACTATATAGCAAAATTCAGATTTTTTTTTTAATGGAATGCTATTATATTTTGAATCTACTGGTCTGCCGGGGCAAAAATAGTCGAAACTGTTCGAAAATTGGCTTTAAATGAGTTGGGCTAAATCCGATAGACAAATAAGTCATAGGTTTCCAAATAATTAAAATCCTCTTTTGTCTGATAACCCACCACTCTTTAGTTTTCATTAAGAAGAATGCAGGCGATTTGTCTTTAATGGTGCCAAGTATTTACATCTTTTGAAAGTGAGCCAAGTTGACAAAAAATACATTAGGGATGAATTATTTATCGCCGACTTGGCTCACTTTTATAAGATGCGAATATTTTTCGCCAACGAGGTGAAATCGTCTGCCCCTTACCCTTCCTCACTGAAAATTAAAAAGCGGTGGGTTACCAAATATGAGTGCTAATTATTTGGCAAGTTATGCCATATTTGGCAATCGTATTTAGTTCAACTCGCTTAAAGTGTTTTGGAGCAGTTTCAACCATTTATGTCAGGGGATAGCAGTAGAAGTAGAAATAGCAGTTTATCTAAAGTAATACCTTAAAATAGTTTATCTAACCGCCAACTCGGACATTCGATAAACCACATTTGGTATGTTTTGGTATCGATGGTTTTAGGGAAAAAACTGTAGAAGCAGTAAAAATAAAATTGTGGGATGGCCCGTTCTGGCGCTCAATTCCTCATATATATTGCATAAGAATTGAAACCAGAAATATTCTCAGCAAAACTATATAAAAGAAACGCTTTTGTAGGAAAGCCTTTCTAATTTTATTTTTTCAGAACACCATTTTTTTTTTTTTTTTAGAAAAATGACTGTTTTTGAATATTCTCTAAATTATCAGATTGAGCTGAAATTTTTAAAACACACTTAAAATCTAAACTAAAATAATTTCTGTAAAAAAAGTATACAAAAAAAAGTAATTTTTCTGGATTAAACAAACTGAATCCAACATTGCGATCTATCCCATTCAACTTCTAGAAAAAACTAATATAAATCTGTTGTATATATATATTTTTTCGGAATTGGACTATAATTTTAAAAGAATATTGCGCGTTCCCATTGGCCGGTGGAGCTTGACGTCACACGGGGTGGCTTTGAAAGTGAGTTGCCGTATTGGAATGTTTCGTTCTTGACGCTTGGCAAAACATAAGAAAGTTGAACGTCCGGTGGAAAAGAACCTTTTTGTATGTTCGTGCTGGGCGTAGAGGGCGTTGTCGATTCTCTTAAAGAAATTTCAAGGTCGGGAATATATCGTTTGCATAATTTAATGTTATTTGCATTTTAGTGAGTTTGGTTTATTGCAAGCGAATGCGATTTCTTTGATTTTTTCTTGGGCTGTAAAATATTTTTGTGCTCACGATTCGTTTATTCTCGCGCTGTTTATATTCATGTGTGATCTTGAAATTCGTAGAATCGTATCATTTCGTGCAGTGCTTTGTGGATTCACTTTTATTTGTACCCTTTGTGAAAATGAAATGAAGGCGGGACTTGCATGGCGAACTTTTTTTTTTACGAACGTTTCTTAATTGCAGTGACGGCCGGTGATCGAAAATGCTAGTGTAGCCGGAAACTTTACGACCCCCCCCCCCCCTTCCCGTCACGACACACAAGCTTTTCACAATCAAACATGAATGCAAAGTCTTTAGTATTTAATTCTCAAACTCAAATCAAAGTTTCCTTTCAGTTTTCATAAAATTAATAAGGTGAGGAACAAAGAAAACATTTATCATGAAAACCAAATCAATCCTTCTTTCTTTTTAAACTTGCGAAATAGTCAATGTGACAACGTGCGATTGTGGTTAATCCATCATATCCAGCACTATTCCACAACTCCCATTTTAATTCCAACGGTATAGTGGTTAGCGTGCTGGCTTCTAGACCGCGAGGTTGCGGGTTCGAGTCCCGTCCTAGGCATGGATGTTTCTAAATGTATGTTGGCTTGTCTAATGACGAATGTTTCGGCGCATTATAGCCCTCGTGTTGCTGACGGCGCCAGATAATCTGAAAACAACCAACCCATTTTAATTCCAAAGACTAAACATGGCCATTAAAATAATTTTTGTAGATAAAAAAACTGCCACATAACAACGGAAACTTACGATCATGCTGAGATGTAGCTCCTTTTATCCTACCACCCACGCTGATTCAAAAGAGCCAATCAGTTCATCGAAATCGCGTACAGTTGAAGTTGGAAAAGTCCGAATGGGCTCTATCTCCCCACATACCGTATATACATTGCGTGGAGAGAGAGGTTCCATCGGTTACCATGGCAAAGTTGCAGCCGAAACGGGATTTTTCGAACTGGCTGTAGTTGGTGAAAGATTGCCAGTTTGGGCTGATTAGAAAGTTTTTTTTTCTCCCCTGAATTGAGTATTGAATCAACGGGCAAGAGGTTTCTATTTATCGGATTTTTTTACATTTGTTCTAAGAATTCCATCTTCATTTAAGATAATTCGTAAAATATATAGTTTTAGTTTTAAACTAATAAATTTAGATGCAGCCCGGCTGTACTTGCTGCACCCGACGAGCCACCACTGCTTAATTGCGGTTGTTATAAATTCTAAGTTGCGAATTTATTTAACGTAGGTTTAAAAAGTGATTAAAAAGTTGCTGTCATGAAAATTCTTAGTGTTTAGTTGGATTATCTGCGATCAAAGCGCCAAATATTTACCTGTATATAATTTTTTGAACTGCAATATTTGTATCTGTCAAATTACTTCACTCTTATTATACATAGTCACTCTAGTGGCAAACACGCGCCTTAGATTCAGATAAAACACCGAAACTTGCAATCCTATGGAGTTTATCATACCGAGACACAGCTGTGGCCAGCCCGGGCATTTTTCTGTGGCGCGCTTTCGCTACTGTAGTGGCTCTGCACAATAAGGTCCTTACCCAGAATCTGTCATCCATACTTTTCGAACATGAAGACATTGTTTCCTGCTAAATGGATTTTGTGAAGGGTTATTACAGTTTTTACCTATTTACGACTGGATCACACGGTGGTGATTGTGGCAAATAGTCTTGGATCGGATTATAAAAAATCGGATTGTATACAAAGTTGTGTTTGACGATTTTAAAAAAGACTCAATTAAATATAAAGAATTTTTTGAAGGACTGAACTTGTCCTCTTAAATTAAACTTTGTCTAAGTAAGTCATTTTACATACATACCTGTAATACATCTGTTTATCCCTCGGATATTAATTTAGTTTTTTGGTATTTTTGAGTATTGGATTTAGGTTTCTTAATAGTAAAAAACCGAATGTAGAAAATAAAGATTAATACAAAGTCTTTAATTAATATACATTGAGATTATCCAATTAAAACTCCTATTACAAACACAAAACCACTACTTTAGGTATTGGCGAATTTTTACTTGCTACACATTGACTTAAAAGTACCACAATTTAATCCTAGAACTACTATATATTCCTCTCCCACCCACGCAAAAGTTCTCTCTAGCCCTTGGGGTACTCCAATTTTATAACCATTGCACAACATCCTTAAATGCAGGCAGAGCCGGTCACCAGATTTTATACAAGACGACGTTTCGCAACAACCCGCTATTCGCAGCTGATAGCAAAGAGGGCATCTAACTGAAATTGAAATCCCGTTACCATGGCAACCGGCCTGCTCGATACGTCTTCTGATTGCGAAATTAAATCCAGGGACTCTGCCTCCTGCCACCCTGGAGACTTCCTTTCTTCATCCAACCTTCAGGATACAGTGGAGAAACTATTTATATATGTGGTTTTTCTCTTTCTTATCTAGCTATATTACTAACGCAGAATTGTAGGAAGTTTCTCGGCTCCTTTTGTAAAGAGTGAAACATAATGAAAATACTTGCTGCATGCCCTGATATTTCTCGGTAGTGGATAAATGTAATTTTAGTGGATGGTATTGTCTCTTAGAAAAATATCCTCCCGCTGATAATCTGGATGATGGTGATCGTTATAAAAATAAGACTCGTCAATTTAGTATAGAGGTGATGCATGGAGGAAATTGCCTTCTAAATAGGTTACAATACAGCATTTTATCTTTCTACAACATTATTATATTTGTCCTAGAAACCAAGATGTAAAATGGAAGTAGGTAATCGACAACGCTAGACTTCGTTACGAGAGCTATTCTTATGATAAACAGTATTTGTAGGGGATAGGCATAATTGTAAAATATTAACCAGAGATAACTAAATATTCGTCTATAATCTAATACTAATAGGTTTCCGGTTTCGCAAATTATAGATGTTCCCAAAGCATTTTTCCATCTTACTCAGCAAAACGTTAATTTTTGCGCATTTCTATTTATTATTTAAAATATCATAATGCTTCTCTTAAGATACAATAATTTTTTTACAATAAATAAAGGAGTTATTAAAATATAATTGTTTTTAATTCATAGGCTATGAGTGGAATGGTTAGCTATTCAATAACTAATTTAAGCTTAGTTAATCTAGGGTTAAAGAAGTAATTTTAAAAGAGACTGCAAGAGCTACAAACAAAGTCTATTGGTTCATCAAAATACCTGTGGAAAAAAAACCGGTTGAATTGATTCACTAGATTAATCTCAAAATGTGGAAATGAAACATCTTTACTTAATATGATTATCTTATAATGAAGACCTGTGCCAAATTTCGACAATCTTATTCCTGCGAAGTGTAAGAATTGGTGATGAGTGAGTCAGTCATTGCTTTATATACTTTTATAGATACATATCGGTACAATTTTGTATCTGGATAGCAATACTATATACTAGCTTGTTTTAAAATCGGTTATTTTGAGAAAAGTCAAAAACCACATTTTCCCCAAATTGTATTTTGTTATTATATGTATTTTTGAGGTAAATATATAGATTTAGAAAGAACCGTGAGGAATTGGATAACATGACTAACTTAAGAGCAGTTGGGGGGAGAGATACGAGATCATTTTTCTTGATTTCTCAAAGTTTCTCGTAAGTGTTTATGGGATTCCTCAAATTACCTATTCAATTACAGTGTGTTATATTGGTCACTACTTGACATATTTCTTCAATTTAAATGATACTTGTTTTTGGAAGCTCTTAGCAGTTGGCATACGCGGTTAGTTTAATAATTAGAATAAACATTTTTTTTAAAACAATATTCATGAATTCTCGTGTCTGAAATAAAATATCACAAGAAACAATTTAGTTGGTGCATCAAATACTTTACCCCCCCCCCCCCCAACATCTTTATGCAGAATGTTATTTGGCACGTAACATATTAGGTAATTCCGAAACGAAAGCGGCGGATCATTTAATTGGGAAGATTTTAGTTAAAAAAAAATTACCTTGATCGCTCTAATTATAGTAATCGCTATCAAAAGCTTTTTTTATCTTTAATTGTCTTATTTAAAATGTCCTTTAAGATTACTAAAAGGTAATTTAAGTAAAATCGTGTCGTAATAAATGTAATGCTCACTTACATCGGAATTTCACACCTGAACCTCTTTAGCTTTAAGTAATGAAGAATATTAACGTTACCCTCTAAATTCTTAAACTATCTCCGAACTATTAGAAGGTGGGGGAGGCGGGAGTTCCGATCGTCTGTGGTTGATAAAATGCCCCATTAGAGTATTTGGGGAGGTGAAAGGAAGGGGATTTCACTCCCCCCCCCTTTTTTTTTATGACATACGCTTAATGACTGCGATTAAAGGGGATGTCATAATCGTTTTTTTTACCCCCTTTTCAATGAAAATATTGTATAAAAAAATCAATATATTGAATTGGCGTTGAAGGCTTTCGTCGGAAAAGTGGTTTTTAGCAAATTTGAAGGATTATTTACACGAAATTATTTAGAATATCAACTCTGTTATCAATTGTTATTAGAAAGAATAACTAATAGACAAAACAGAAACTTTAAAGTGTAAACAAATTAATAATTAAAAAAAAGTTGTTTAGTTTGCATGATTCTGGCTGACGGTTTCTGCCTATATGAAGTGCCATATCACAGCCAAATTCACCACGGTAAGAATACGATGTCGAAATCTTATCGCGCGTACCTACCTACCTCTCTCTCTCTCCATCCCCTCCATAAAAACAGGTGGACATTGGGGATTGTACCTATTTAATGGCCATCAGTCCCCATTGTCACAAACACTAATATTCGGCGAAGTCGGAACCGAACATATGGATCGTTTGGATTTTATAAATAAATTGAAACTTTTAAGAAAAGCCAAAGAAAAATTGGAAACCTAAAATATTAAATGAATTGTGGAGCACATTCTAGTCATATTTCTCAATAACAGACTGGAACTTTTATACTTTTTACTCTTTATTAACTAGATAAGTACTGTGAGACAATGAAGTTTAAATAGACAGTTTTCAAATGGGAAAAATCGTTAAAAAAATTTCCGTATGTACTCATTAAGATTTAAACTTTTACATGATCCTGAACCCATTTGGGAGTGATCTGAGTAATATTCTGTATTTATAGAATTTTTTTTTGTCATTGATTCTAGTATAATCCACCCCAACTAACTTAGAATCAGTTATCAGTTTTTGTGAATAAGATTTATAAATAAAAACTTGAAATGATTTTTATAAAAGTTTAGTTGAATTTCATTTATATTTTTATTTCTAGATACTGAAAAAAATAATAAAAAAATACCAAGTTAAAAGAGTATTTTTGAATGAAGAATAATCATGAATTTTCTTTCACTTGTTTATATCAAACTAGTGTAAAATAACTAGCGAATTACTTAAACTAAAAAAAATTTTGTAGAAAAAAACGTGCATTTACTGATCTTTACAATGGGCGCATTAAATTTTAAAACCTTACATCAATTAAATAAATGCTGTCTTTGTTTAACATCCTTTTTTTTTTTTTTTTTTTTTAAATAGGTAGATACGATTAATAAGTAGATATGACATATTGTTAAAAATCTATGCTCCTCCAGCCATAGGTGAGACCGAAGTATTCCTTCAAAGTCTTCATTTTCTTTGAATTTCGTCTTCATAGTGAAAAATATTTTTACATGGTTTCTTACGGAACTGAATTTGCTCTTGTGTCATGAAAATGAAAAACTACAAATTAGTAAAGAAAATGTACTTTACTTCTCTTTAAATGTACGTTAGATATGAAAATTAATTATACAGAACTTCAAAGGCTCAACTTTTCACCATCTGTTGTATTTACTTACAGAACCTTAAAAGACCAATCGATATTTTAAAGAGCTATATTTAGACAACTCTTCCAATTCCAGGCTCTTGAAACTCAAAAGCCATTTCGCCTCTAAAAGGTTATCTCTCCACTTTCCCCAATAAAACAGCTGGTGTGGAGAAAAGGGGCGGGGGGTGGCGCAATTCTCCCTCCCCCCTTCCCCATTCGAGCGTTGCGTCTCATTTGAAAAGAGACGCAATGGAATATTATAAAGGGAGTATAAATTACCCCTGCGTTTATTACCGGGGTACTTACCAGACGATATTTGAGTACAAACGATATGCGATATTAATGTTTAGAAAGTGTATGGGGGGGGGGGGATGGAGTAATTAGGCCTGATACGTGATCGGAGTTTAAACTCCTCATAAGTGATTTTTCTTATGAATTTTTAAAAATTTTAAGTTGAAATTTGTAATGATACTTCAGTACTTAGTACATGTTGCGTTTACCGTTGAATGAAAAATTCTTAGAAGTACTCGGCATTTATTTTAAAAATAATTTTTAATATTTTATATTTTATTGTGTTTAACATGCCATCGTTTGCATAAATTTAGAGTTGAGAAACTTCAAATCGTAATTTCTATTTTTATTCCCAATGGTTATTGTGGTGACATCTAACACTTAATATTGGCTTCACCTACGGTGAATTTTGTGATTTAATTCTATTTTATACCTTAAAATTCAAAACTTATATTTCAAATTTGTATCCAAAATTTCTACGTCAAACTCCTGGTTCAAATGTCGATCACAAATTTGGTTTGATTGTCAGCAAAAAGATCGCCAAACTTCAATTTGAAAAACTGTAAACCCGTCTGCTACTATGATTATTGAACTGCCGTGAATAACTTGTACTTTATCCCATGCAAATGCAGAGAATAAACATTTGAAAGATCTCCCGAGAGGGATTTCTTCCTAGAAATCCAGAGTCCTCTTAGCAATCTAGATATTGTAATTCAGAATTGAAAAGTCTTTGTTTAGTTTTTTCCACAGTGGAAAAATACAACCAACCAGCACAAACTCAAATTATAGGTTGACTAATTTCATGACTTAATAAAAACATAGTAAGTCGATCAAATAAATTGCTCCAACATTGTAGAAAATAATATAGCAATAGACACTGGAACGGTTTAATATTTATAGTTAGGATTCGTTTATACTAGAGGTCGGAAATATCGATAAAAAAAAAAATATTGATACTATATCGCTGCATAGAAAAAATATCGATACATGATATTTTTTTATTTGATTTTAAATTTTGCCAGAATCGAAGTGTTTCAGGGCAAATTTCTACCTGTCGTGAATTCATGCCAAAATTGTTTTGATAAATAAATTATACTATCAATCAGAATAAATAAAATACATTTGGATGTCAATGCATAAATTCACATTTATTTTTAAAGAAGAAATTTTGAAAGTAGTTCACCGCATATTTTGCTGATAGAGATGTTTTTAATATTTAAAATTAGATGAAAATTCCAGGCACACGTTGGCAACAAAAAATGGCTCTATGTTAATGACTACCAATAAATAATCTTATCTTTCCATTACATTATGTTTTCTTTTTGGTTAGGATGCCATTTTAACTATCTCTCAGCCAAGTCCAAACTTTAGTTTTGAAGTTTTTGAAACGGGAATAAAGAAAACCGAAAAAACACATAGAACTACAAAACGATCATCAAAAAATAAAAATGTTTGAAAATATCGATGTATCGATGACTTGCATCAATATTTTTACCATCGATATTTCTTTAAAAATATAGTCATATCGATGTATCGCCGACCTCTAGGTTATACCCTACAAGGAATTTATTGACCGAAATTAAACTAAAAACGTGATCCATCCAAGTTATTTTATTTTCCGAAGTTCTTAACATTCATTGATTTAAAGCAATGGCTTTGCTGTCATTTTTTCTTTTCCACCTAACGATTGATTGATGTTTATATATGGTTCAGTTTGATCATGCGTGAAAGATGGGTGGGGAGCAAACAACTGTTCTTGACCTACCTGCAAATAGGACTCGAATGTAAATCGTCTGATTGATTCGAATCTTTCTCGATATTAAAGCCAGTGAGGTGTGTAAAAATTTTATGGAAAGTCTGGAGCTGGAAATGATTTATGGATCGAAGCGGTTCTGGTTGACGATAAATTTGAAATTCGAGGGAATACCCACGCGAGATTGTGTTTATTATTTCAACTGAGGTTTGACTATGAAAGTTGATTGTTACAATCACTGTCACTAAAATGCTGCTTCTACACTCATTTGTAGTGTTGTAAATAGTGTCGATATTAAGCTTGTATAGTTTGATAACATGAACCTTTTATTTACTTATGACTGATGGGACTTACGAGTACTGTACTATAATTGTACTGTATTAAGTTAAAAGTTTTGAGAACCATTGGGAGTTTGAAATCCATACATGTAAACACATCGACGAAATTCAATATTCTTGGTCTTTCAAAGATAAATATACTTGGGTTGTTATTCAACAATAGCAGTGGATTTCAATATCCCAACGGGTCTGAAAGCGTTTAAATTAATACAGTCCCGTTAGTAAATAAAGGATTAAAGTGCCAAATTGTGGCTTATACTCGTGTAATTCAAAGGTACAGATAACACAGAAAATAATACTCTTGCAATAGCTCCAGATCTCTAACTGAGACGAAATGACAAGTGAAGAAATTAGTACCATTTTATTATATTAGTACTATGCTTTCGTCTGCTGATTATATTTTGTTTTGTGGTCTGAATTGACAGCATCCTCAGCTACACTTAAAAAAAAAAAAAAAAAAAAAAAAGAAATGCAGGAAAGATACAAACTCCTCAACTGCATTGTTTCCATAAAAGGGCGATAGTTGCCTCTTGAAGCGTGCTGTCCACCTGGTATCAATTAACAGGCCAGGTATGAATGGGTGGGTGGGGGGGGGGGAACTTGTTGCGTGTTGTACGATTGTTGTTTCCACACGTCACTGATTTTTGGGTAGTTCGGAATCCTACCAGATGAGTCATCGGCAGGTATTGATCGCACTTTGTTACTTTTTCTCTGACTCATTGTTTGCTGTGTAAATTAGTTTTCGAAGGGTAGCTAGCGAGGGAACGAAAGTGTCTTTCTAACCACATTTTGCTAATGACTCATTTTCTCGATTACAGTGCCTACCCAAATATGTCTTCAAAACCGAGCGAATTTTCTACAAGATGTAGTAACAATTTATTTTATGCGAATATTTAATAACAATAAAAGGTTTTAAATTTGGAATTAAAGTAGAACCTATTGTCAAACCTCGCTTCACGGCGTTACAGAACGTATGGAATTTTGATGCAAAGTCTTTATAGATTACACGTAAATTATCTTTTATATCTGTTATTGTCTACTAAATTTCGTCGTGTTGTTTGTACATTCAGACATTTAGAACGAGTGCAAGTTGGAAGCTGAGAGAATGCGTGAAGGTAGATGTGGAAAAGGGAAATAAATGCATTGTACTTTTTAAATTTAAATCGGGGAATAATAGTTATAGGTATTTCAAATTTGGCTGAATTTTGTCTCAATAAATTTAGCAAAAGAAACCTACTTTTTAAATCCTTTATATTAACTTCAATTATGTTTTTCGATGGGAGCGAAATCTACGGAGGCCTAACTAACCTCCTTGCCGACATCCAATCGGGCTGAAACATAGCAGATAGTCTCGATGTCGATGACAATGCATTATATCAAATTTTGGGGCTGGTACTGTCGCCATTCACTAAAAGGTCGCTTTTACGGAATACTAATAAACCAACTTGCCATCACCCAATCGCTTTAAAATAACTTTGAACAGATCGTTGTTGTTACCAACCTTTCAACAACAAAAATTTTAATAAATAAATAATAAACCTATTTTAATCAGAATAAAAAAAAAAAAATTTGGTTGTGAGAGCATCAATTCACTTTCATTTTTAATAAATAAATTTTGAAACGTAGTTGCAGCACATTTTGTTGATAGAAATGTTTTTGATATCGGCGCTGTGTTAATGAATATAAAAATTACTATGCATATTAAGGATTTTTAAACTCCATTTTTTTTGGGTAATAATTATTATGAAGTCTTTTTCCGAAAAGTAGCCTTAAAACACCCAAACCTAACTTGCCGACCAAACGGTATAGTGGTTAGCGTGCTAGCTTCCGGACCGCGAAGTTGCGGGTTCGAGTCCCGTGTAGGCATGGGTGTTTGTAAATGTATGTTGGCTTGTCTAATGACGAATGTTTCGGCGCATTATAGCCCTCGTGTTGCTGACGGCGCCAGATAATATGAAAACAACCAACCAACCCAAACCTAACTTAACTTTTGAAATAAGCATTTTGGGGGATTCTAAAAATCCATGTCTTAGCTTGACATTATTTAAAGATTTAAAACACGGGTACCTTCACACATTTTTATTTTTATTTTCTGTACTTGTCTAACGACGCCAAATTTGATATTTTCTTTTTTTTTCCCTCTTGGTTTCTAATTAACCAAGCTTCTCAAAGGGTATATTACAAAACTATCCTTTCATTCCTGACACCAAAGTGCAGTCGATAATTCCATCCCAAACCAAAGTGGGTTTTGCGTAGAAGCAGTCATTTGTAACCCTAACAATCCAACTTGCTTTTCCACGCAAAACTTGCTTCTTTATTTGCATAGCCTTAAAACAAAAATACATTTAAATATTTTGAATAGGTACGAGGTTGATACCTCTTTAATTCTCCAAGTAATTTCTTCAAATAGTCTTTGTTCCACAAAGACGCGGCGAGATTTTAATCTTCAAAAGTGCTTGTTGTCTTCGGAATTCTGTACAGCTCCGTGGTATTATCACCAACGCCGTCTCGCCAAGTTCTTTTCTGTCTTACAAAGCTCTTTGGTAAAAGAATATCCCCCCATTGTATAAAAGAAGTATTATCTTTTATGTCTTGGACTGCTAATGGTTGGAATCCTTTCTCCAGAAGAAGATAAATTAGTTTCGTTTTTATTATGCCGATGATATACATAAGAAAGTAGAATGGTATGGAGTGGAGATGTCCTTTTGTACTTTTCTTTGCTAAGTTTTATGCACTGGATGTTAATGATATAATTTATCCTGTTAAGGAGATGTGTTTAGACTGATGGGTACGAGGAAGGTATTAAAATTAAGGTTTATGCTTTTAGCTTTGTATGAAATATTAGTTGAGTAATAATATGCCAATATAAAAAATTTAAACACTATTTTTCTTCTTATTTTTATATCTTTCACAAAAATTTTGTATTTTGTCTGGTCTTCTTTCTCTAGGAAATTTTATGATTTCGGTTCGGAACATTCTTCTAGGATTTCTTTATCATTTTTGCTTTGTACATACTATTTGATTTTAGAAATCAGACGAAAGAATGTATCCAATTAATAAAAATTTAGTTAATACCTTTTCTGAGTGAAATGAAACTGATATTATGAATGAAAAAGAAATGCCAATAAAAGGAAGTTTGCTTGTGTAATGCGCGAAGTCACACATGGGAAAATTGCTTAATTAACTTTTTCTTGAAATAACTAACTTGATTTTAATTAAATAGCCGGGATTATATTCGAATGGACTTCAAACAAGATATTAGATATAAAGAAAACCCACATTCTAGTTATTTTGCATGTATTTTTATAATATAACTAATAAAAATGAAGTTTTTAATATTAATCCTTTCTATGGATTGCCAATTTTAAATATTCATTAACACAGTGCCAATTCTGTAAACAGCGCGTGCTTGGTGTTTGGAACTAATTTTAAATAACAAAATATTTCTATCAGCAAAATGTGCAGCTAACTATGTTTCAAAATTTATTTATTAAAAATGAACATCCCCCTCGCATCCACATCCAAATATCTTTAATTTTTTCTAATTAAAACAATTTTGTTTATTTATTAAAAAAAAATTGGGTAATAGAAAAGAGTTTCAACAATGGTCGGTTCAATGATATTTTAACGCGATTGGATGACGGCAAGTTGGTTTATTAGTAGTCCGTAAAAGCGACCGTTTAGTGACAGTAAAAACCCCAAAATTTGATAGAATGCATTGCCATCTACATCGAATCTATTTGCTAAGTTTCAGTCCGATTGGATGACGGCAAAGGAATGAATTGAGGCGTTCGCAGATTTTCGCTCCATCGACATACACACAAAACGAAGTTAATAAAAAGGATCTAAAAATAACTCCCAAGATGCTAAAAATGTTCAAATTTGCGAAAGAAATTTTGAATAGTACACTGTTTGATGATTATCAGGTAGTAACAAGCCTAGGAATGTGATAAAAAATATTAATTCGGGATAATCAAATTGGTCTTTTCTTTCTTTTTTTGAAGTATTTTGATGAACATTAATGTGCTTGTAGGAGATTAGTCTTTTTTTTTACGATCAATAAAATCTAAGCTTTCCCTGGGGAGATTTTTTTTTTTTAATTTTAACATAGTTTTATGTATTTGAATTTGATTATATTTAAATATATTTTATAAAATATCTGAAGAAAAAAAAGTAACTAAGTTTATGCAACACAATAAAATCCTATTCAAATGTAATTTTGCTTTAGAGCAGTATCATAAACATAATCATTGTACGAAATTGCCTTCCATTATTTTCACTCTATAATACATATTTAAACTGTAGCTATAAATTTAAAATGAAATCTATTATTTGTATATACCAGCATTCTACAGAATTCCTTTGTCGATTCGTTCGTTTCTATCATAACTTTGATTGAATTCTATCAGTAATAATTTAGAAATAACCATAACAATTTCAGACACCCTAAAATGTCTTTGTCATAGTTTTTATGACCTTCCTCTAAGAATAAATAAAAAAATAGAACAAGCTCTATCAATGATTAACTTTTACTCATCTTGACATACTGAAGTACCGGACCCTCAATTCAATTTACTTACACTATCTTTCATAAAAAGTGACACAATTTACTTATACTATCTTTCACAAAAATAAGAGATGACACTAAACCGATAGAAGTTACGATAAGCAGTATATTCCAAGAAATTGTTTCTATGAAAAGAAATCGTTTCCGTTCCGAGTCCATATATCTGTCAAATTATTTATTTCCATTTGAACGCCAAGCGAGAGTTGGATTAATGCCAGAATCTCGCCAATATTTTTTTGTATTCCAGAGATTTGTTCATTTTATTGCGAATCTTGAGTGATTTTAATATCATTTTTTATGTCTCGATATGCTCTTTTGAATTGAATTTTCGCTTGTTAAAACCTAGTAAAAGAGATTTTTTATTGAGTTGTAGCATGGAGTTGGAAAAATGAATGATTTTTTTTATTTTTTATAAAGTAAAGGTATGGCGAGGAGATGAGCATTGAATATTTTATGCTTGAAAAAACATTAAAAATGCGTAAGTGACAGTGTTTGAAAATTGTAGCTGGATGTAAAATTTAAGAAACATGTTAGAAATTGTTTTGGTACTGAAGAAAGGTAAATATCCGAAATGGATGGATTTTTATAATATTTTGAAAATGTTTGGGAATTCAAACAAAAAATATTTGAGTTCAGATTTCTTTCTCAAATATTCTTTTGGCAAATAAGTAGTTTTTTTTTTATTTCGTAAGAACTTGAGACCATTTGTTGCGTCATTAGTTAAAAGGGCCTACATCCAAAAAAAAAAAAAAAAAAATATTTTGACACTTTCTGATTAGTCCTTAAAAAATCTTTTATTTCATTGAATGACTCAAGTTCTTAGGTCATACAAACCTATACCACTATAAAAATAAATATTTCTCATTTCAAAGGTCAAATACGAAAAGGGACAAAATATGCAATTTTTTTATTTTTTTTATTTAGAACTTTTTAATTTATGACGGCAGTTTGAGCATTATAATATTCTGATTGTTTTAAAATTTAACAAGTGCTGCAGATGTTAAAATTTCTTCTAATACCTTTGTAAATATATATACGCAGTAAAAAAAAATTAAAAATCATTTGAGAAGTTGGAGGCTGCGAAAAGCCCCTGGTAACACAAATGTACTCTTATTTAGTAAACCTCTTAATTTAAACTGATTATAAATTAAAAACGTTTTTTCCAGAATGCTTTAAAATTTAATATATATAATCTCAATTTTTGTTCTATCGCTTTGATTTTGGTTAACTTGTAGATTTCTAAATAACCTTTAAAAAAAATGTGATTTAGAAAAGTGTCACAATAATGTACGTAAGGCTGCAAATCTTACGCACATCAAATTTAACTTTTATAATTATCACGTTTAGAGATAAAAGATAGAGATATCGTCTTTAGGAGATAAAATCTGAAAGAAATTCCTGCCTATAATTTGTTTATATCTAGCTGCTTTTGCATTCTATTTTACATTTTAACGTTAACGCTTTGATTGCTTACCATGCGCATTTTCAGTTTCAACACATCTCGCAAGCAACAACCCTAATGACTTTTAAACGAAGAATCTAATTCCTAGTCATCTCTTGAGTATCTCCATAAACGCATGACGTACCCCATCAGAATATTCGATCAGTAGAACTTCCCATATCCATTCCAGACGTTCTACCAAGCGTTCCACATAAGATTCTTCACATATTTGATCCACACGATTTGCCTAATCCGTCCACCGAAAGACCTTGGAAAAGCTTGAGCATGGATTATGAAGTCCGTTTTACTCCAGTTTGTCATTGAGGGCAGGATGTCTTTTTTTTTTTTTTTTTTGTGGTTCTGTTGGACATGATATCATCACCGAGTCTGTGTGGTTTCCTTGTGGTTATGTGTGTCAGTTTGTTTGGATGGGATGAAAGAAATGGAGCTTGAAGAGATGATATGGGGCAATTGTTAGTGGTGTCGCGACAAGGAGTAAATTTAAACTAATTTGATGAGCCTTAGGGTTTTTGTGTAAGCACTGTAATAATTAGTCTTCAGTTCCTTCCGTAGATTATACAGAGTGGCTACAGAACCTGGAAATCAGGGAAATGTTAGGGAGCTTTTAATTCTGGAAAAATCAGAGAAATGTCGGGGAATTTTTAAAACTTTCATTAAAATCGGGGAGATTTTCTATTGTGTAAGGCCTTTCATCCATATTTTGGCGCTATTTACCAGGAGATTTCTGGTGGTAATCGTTAGAAGTTTAATGTTACGGAATAATATAAACTTTTTCATTATTACCAAAAATATTTTAAAAAATTGCATATTATCTCTGTAGCATATATGTTCTATTTGATCAGGGTGTGTAGACAACGTCTGGAAAACCTAAGAAAATTGAGGGAATTTGATAAAAAGTTTGCCCTAAAATCAGGAAATTTTTTAGAAATCTGTCTGAGGAATCGGAGAATTATCAGGGAACTTTTTTTCCATAACCTTGCAGCCACTCTATTCTTATTCATCTGCAATATTAAAATTATGCAATAGTAAAATTGCATTTCCTTACTCCTTTTTATGCTGACGTAAATAAGACCCCTTAGTTTTCTCATATTACTGTATTTTTTTAAGACTCATTAAGACTTAGAAACAGGGACTTTCTATGATTCTTCAATTCGTTTCTATGAAGTTTGTTCTTCAATTGTTGGATAACAAAACAAGGTTATTTATCTTTGGAAGCCTGCTATAGAAAAGTATATAAAGATGGACGATTCTAAACATCCATGTGCTTGCATATAATAAATAAGCTTCGGCTGCCAACCAACAATTGAAGAACAAACTTCACAGAAGTGGATTTCAAAGTCCCAAAGTGTCTGAAAGCGTTTAAATTAATACAGTACCATAAAAAATATGACAGGACTTACAAACCTCGTCAGTAAATAAAGTGTTAAAAATGCATTTCCTTAAACTACATTATTCAGTTTAGGGAATATAGTATCTATAATTAAACTAACATTGTATGGAATAAAGAGGATCTTGTAGAATTCAACAGATCGTTATAAAATTTACATCCATACTTACCGGAATCTTAAAGAAATTATCCGTAAAAAATAAAGTATCAAGAAGACCCAGCTGCAAAATTTAAAATTACTTCAAATTTTGCAACTGGGTCTTTAATTTCAACAATCATGGCTTACATATTTGAAGCCCAGCTTCAAACGATACTATATTGTTATCGGGAAAATTTATAGGAGAGTGAAAATACTGAATCCTACTGGTATCTCTTTTTAGCATTTTATTATAACTGCTACTAAATGCAATTGTTTTCATTGAATTACGATGTTACTTTTTGACAAAACGAATTTTTGAGTCACAATCAACAGCCAGCAAAAATCTTCAAATTTGTACTTTTAACTTATTGCCTTCTGAGTGAGAAATATTAAAATAATTATTATATAGTTTTTTTTTTTTTTTTTTAATTATTATTATTATTATTATTTATAACTTTACTGATATTCAACTTCTTCAAAATTAACTCCGGTTCTGTGTTTATTTTTTTCAGATATTATTTTCTTATATTCATACAGTATTAATACCGAATTTTGTGTAGACATCTTCATTGGAACAGCCTCTACGCGTCCCTAAATGGGAGCAGTTTAATTTTTCCTCTAGTTGATCTGTATGTATCTCATAACGTATAATACCAAATATGAAACATTATCTGCTAGCATACTGAAAGCATGGATTCGATGTAGATTGTTTTACTGCTTACATGTGGTCTAAGACACTCCAATTACTTTTACCATTTGATTGGTTCATCAAGTGAAACGAATTCGAAGATGATTCACTACTAAGCATTTCAAACCTCTTAATTGCTTCAATGGATTTGGAACTACTATGTTGGTGTGTCAGTCACGCTAATTGCCATGATGAAAGTTTATTAGGAGGCCCGTTACCATGTGTCACTAAAGTTGACGATCATTTCTATTGCATGGTGCGATTAACGTTCCATTTAAATTTACTTGGTTTTATTTATCGAATGTTGTGACGAGATAAATTGAACATAGTGTTTAAACATGTTCCTTCTTTATGATAGTAACTTCCTGAAAAGAAATGTAGACAAAAGTCTAATTTCACGCATCTTAAAATTTGATTTTGACATTTTTGATAGAAGTTAAGCCAATTTATTTGATATTAAATACTATCGATCTTTTGACGAATTTACGACCAACCATTTTAGATTGTAAATCCCTTGAATTACTGGTGTATTATTATAGGAAGTCATCACCACTTGTAAATTTAAAAAAATCTAATTATTTTCCCGAAAACGAAACTCAATTTACATGTTGCTGGCAATGCATCTTTTTTGATAGTCGACTTATTTATCATGATAAATTTTACAAGAGCAATTTTTTTCCTTTTTATTCCTGGATTAAACGCCTTAAAATATATTAGTAAAATACGTTGTGTGTTATTAAATAAAATAAACTTTAATTATGTGTTAAATTACAACTTAAAATCCAGCTTTTTGATTATCAATGCTGATTCATTCAGATATCCCAACTGGTATCATTAGCATTACCATAAATATTCAGACAGTACTGCAATTAAACTTACCATATATAAATACAAAGATAACATCTAGAAATCTGAATATTCGTACATCGAAAACTAGTGATCCATAAATTGAGCATTGCAGCCAAACACGAACTGTTACTTATTCCCAAACAAATTAGTATCTCTTCCAACGTCCCAAATCAGATATTAATCTCTAATGGCCTCCAAATTACTTTGCTGCAGAAAATCGAAACCGGAGTCACCGTCTGGTCAGTGCCTAAGTCTCATCATCAGGATCAGTCTTCTCTGTTGTATTGATTTCCCATCCAATAGAACTACTTAAGTTCCTCCCTCATTTGGTGGAAGTATTCATTTGGGCGAGAATTTCCAGCTAAATAGGGCTAGGAGACGGCGGTATTGCCGCGAACTACTTAATGGGGGAAAGTATCCATTTAAAGTTAGTGTTTCTTTGGGGAAACTTGTAAGCTATGTGAGGATTGCAGGTTATATTTTATGCTGTTGCAGCATTTTGATGTTGATTTCTCGAGATTTCGATGTATCACGGCTGAAGTACCGAAAATTAAGTTTTTAAGCTAATGTAGGTGGAAGTATAATATTAAGAATATTCATTATTGCATGTTGACAATAATATTAGACCTCATTTAAAATAAGATTATTTGTAGTACTTTGAACGTGTTTGCAAAATTTTAGTCTCATTAGAAATGATTTCACTTGGAATCTGTAAATGGTTGTCAGGCTAGAACTTGATATTTATTTTGTACTTTAACTACTATCAACCAAATAGGTAAATATCTGTTTAACTCTGTCTTACGTTTCCTCCCATTTGAGATGTAAATCTGAAGTAATTTATCTTGAAAATAACACCTATAAATTAATAATCCTCAATAATTAAGAAATTTGGTAAAATGGTTCAAATTCTTGATTAGGCATGGATGTTCGTTGTGGTTCGGAATCTTCGTTAAGCATTAGGTCAGTTTGATGAATTGTTATTGCGCACAAATATAGATCTTTAAGCGTAAAAAACTATCCACCAACCAGAAATTCTGAAGAAATTTCGTCGCAGTCATAGCCTTCTAGTAGATTTTGCGCTAAGAAATTCTAGTGTAATCGACATAAGAAATTGTAAACATATTCATAAATACTAGGGTAGCATTCATCCTAAAATTCCTAATATTCCTTAAATATTTGTTTCTTCCTAAAATCTTCAAATAAATTTTTCGATAATTTCTAAAAAAAAAAAATTACAAAAAAATTCCAATTCTCCAAAACCCACGAAGAAACCCAGCTAATCCTTCAGATGAGAAAATCTTTTCTGATATTTTAATTGTTAATTATTAAATTTTTTGAAAATTGGAATTTTTTAGGGGGTATTGAAACATGCTTTGAAAAGAATGTATGTTAGGAGCCTATGTTAGCTTATGAGTTATCCCTAAATTTTTGGAAATGTCCCTAAAACTTTTAGGAAATATTCCTGAAGTTTACAGAAGTATGCCAAAAATTTTTAGGAATTATCCCTGAAATTCCTACTTAATTTTTTAAAAAAACTCACTGCGCCCCCTATAAATACTTATAGGTAGCATGTGAAGGAAGCATTTGCTGTATATTTCTTTCTAAGAAAAAATATTGGTGATTCGTGCAATATCGATGTTTTTCTTTCCAGCCAACACAATGTTGTTGCCCAATAAAGAATGTTGGACTGCTTTTCCAATAAAATTGTCCTGAGATTGAGTACATAACACGGTCCACAAGGGTGGTCTGGGTAAACCTAACTTCTTAAAATATCGGTATTTGTGGTAAGACTAAAAACAACGGCTTATTTTCCCCTTCCCTGGGACTGGTCTCATGCACTTTGAAACGTTGAGGAGCACTTGGCGAGTTTCTGTAAATATTTGGCTTCGTTTTAAATTAAAAAAAATTGCGGGAATGTGAACAAGTTATAGAAGTAAAAATATTTCTTGAAATTGATTCAAGAGCTGTGGCTTGCTTGACTGTCTTTGTATACACTGTTAAAAATTTTGTTCCCCCTTGCACCAAAAATTGGTTCCCATTTAGCTGCCACCAACATTTGGTGCTTAGTTTCACGATTTAATGGTACAACAACGGACCGTAAGCACCATTAAATCGCGAAACTAAGCACCAAATGTTGGTGGCAGCTAAATGGGAACCAAATTTTGGTGCATGGTGGACAATTTTTTTTAACAGTGTAGAACCTTTGATGTTCAAACTTTAGATTTGGAGTTGATCAAGTTTTGTTTAAACTAAAGAGAAATAAAGTCGAGAAAGTGTTCTGCTGTCTTTTTCAATTGTTAATTTATTACTATCGGTGGTTAAAGAGGTCACATTAACAACGTGTCAAACAATTTGTGTCCATAAAAATTGTTTTAAAATGATTTTTAGTCGTTATTCTAATATCCACTGAAAGGTTTTATTTATATTAGACTTGCAACGTTTTATATATACATATAATAAATATACGTATTCTATATTTAAATGTTTTATATTCTTCAGTTCAATTGTTACTTTAACTTTTTTAAATAGTTCTTCTGGATGCTTAAATTTAAACTGCCTAATTGAAATTTAATATTAATATTTAAAATAGTATACATTTTCATTTTATAGTCAGCTAAAAGTAATTTAAAGCTATATATTTATAAAAAAATTTTACTTTATTAAAAACTTTAAATTGGTCTTATGAAATAAAATGAGTTTAAATTTGACACTCGAATTATATTCGGATTTAGAGGTGACAGATTTTATGCGTTTATTTTTAACCGACCAATTGTACTTAAATTTTTGTTTATTTTAAGAATATAAATGTTTTGCTCTTTAAGTATCTCTTTAGTACCCCTAAGTATTGATTTGATTTTTTATTGTTCGGGTAAAATATTTTCTTGTGTACGTTATTTTTATTTCATTTTGATGTACTACTTTGAAAAACCCTAGAGTACAATTCTTCTGATTCGATATTCTGCCCGTTTAGAAAGCACATAATCTTTAGAAATTGTTTGAATTTGAATAATTATGTCTTTGATGAAATATTGTTTTCCAAAAATCAAATTTAATTGAAAAAGAAAATCTTTTCAAAAGTTAAAATATATTCAAAAGGAAAAAAGCAGCTTCAACATCTAAAATACAATTCATTAAGAAAATAATTCTTATCTCGAAATTTGTTTAGGAGGAAATAATTTCAAAAATTAGAATTTCGTAAAAATGTTAGAAATAATATATCGTTCCGAAAAAAAAAGAAATTCACTGAAATCGGAAAGAAATCTCTGCCCATTAAGACAGTAAAAAATCATTTGCAAGTTCAGGTACATTAATTCCGGTAATTATGCCATAAAAAAAATATCGCTTCTCAAAAATTAAAAAAAAAAAAAATCGAAAAGAAAATATTATAAAACCTGAAAAGACTTTAAGAAAAAAATATAATATTAAAAATCGAAATTCACTCAAAAGAAAATCAATGTTTCTAAATTCATCAAATTATCTAATTTTATTTTTCCAAAAGAAAAATAGTTCCCGACATTTTCCTATTCGATTTGAAATCGTAAAAATAAACATTCTTAAAACCCGTCAATTCCGAAGTTTTCCGTTGATGCCTCCGTTGAAGCGGAAACCTTGAATCCCTTCCATCCCACGCAACTACACATCTCCATTTCGCGCCTTTGGGTTAAACGCCCCGCCGAGCATATCGTCTGGGTCATTCGCGTGACTCTTGCAGACGATTTCTTGAATCATCCACCCTCTTTTTTTACTCTTTTTCCTTCCTCCTTCCGTTCCATCCTGAGAAAATAAGAGCATACCGATTGTTTCGAAGAAGTGTTAGTAGCTTTGGACGCCGCTTTTTCTTTTTTTTTTTCTTTGGAAGGATGGGGTTGGTTAATTGCAGTTTTCTGTTTGTATAGAATCTCTCGTTTAACTTCTTTTTCTCCCAGTCTTCTACTCCTTTAAAGAAAATGGAGGTTGTTAAAATTTAAATGAGATGAATTAGTTTCGTGGTTTGCATAGAACAGTGCGTTTTAGGGTTATTTTATTTTCTGAGCGTAAGAATGAAAGAAGAAAAAAAAAAGTAATTTGGCTGTAATGAGTGCTTGTATTTTGGACGGAACGCGTTTTTATTCAAATTGGAGTTTACACAAATGGAATTCGTGTGTGGAAGAATTTTAAAGTAAACATTCATATTTGTTCTTTTTGTATTTGAATAGAGAATATTTTAACCACACTCATCTGCAACATTTTATTGAATTATGAAAGCTGATGAAAGAAAGGATACTGTCGTATGTATTTCGTATGAAAACGGATTTTTAATTAATGCTGCTATGCAACAATACAATTAGGGAAAAATTCCAGTTAAATAAAATTAGATTTAACACAATCCCCCGACAGTTTCAAATATTTCCCTGAAATGGAACATTTCTTTTAAGACAACTCGAATATAACGTAATCATATTTATACATGATTTAATTCGTATTTATGTTAAGAAATTATGTAAAATTTATTCCTTTTCTATTCACACGTTTGAAATGTTTACACACCTTATTATTTTTTTTTACTTGAATCACAATTTTTTATAATTGTTTTATTGTTAAGAAACTTATATGATCGAGCACAATCAGAGAAATGTCAGCGAAATTCAGATGGATTTAATGTAAAAATTGCTACTTAAAAGTTTCTATTGCTATATCTTTGAATACTTTTTTTGTATACTTGGTTGTTTCCCTAATGTATTTCTTTGTTTTTAGGTAAGTTCTACATACTTTGAAGATTAGGAAAATTGGTTACTACTTGCAGTGTTATATCCATGTATGGTAATTTTTGTTTTACTCATTTCGTATTGTTGCGTCGCTATACAATTTTGAACGTTTTCCATTCAGTGTTTTTGTCATATTATATCGCAACCTTTTCGCAAACGATGCATGCAAATTAGTGCTTATATAGAATGAGTCAATGTCCTAAATTGCTCATTTTACATTAGCCATATTACTGGTTGTCAATCTGCCTGATGGGAATTTCCCGTGTTTTCCCTCACTAACCACACAAATGTTGAACACTTTCCTCTTGAAAGACCTCCCTGAAGACATTCCCTTACACATATATTGATCTAACAATGTTGTGTTGCAGTATAGACCTTGTGTAAATCCTGACTCGTTGTTGTAACCAACCAACAATTTTACCTGCAATGCCAAAATGTTTTTAACAATGCATGGGCTAAAATTATAACCAATTTAATGTTCAAGAGCGTAAACTTAAACAAACTATAGAAACCTATTTCTATCAATACAAAAAGTCCATACTCCATAATTAAAAAAAAATTGAACAATAATATACCACTAACACAACAACAAAAAAATACACCAATCTCTGTTGTCATCCAGGGCGTCTGTGTGTCGGGCGCCAGTCTGTCTGTTCGTCCTTCCTCCCCCGCGTGAGCAGTAGGGGGGTGTTCTAAGCCGTCATCATCAAATCATTTTTATCTCTATCAGGCCCCTTTAATTCTCGTCTGCTCACACCCTCTTGGGCGTGGGGCTTCTCTTCCTGGAAACCACTCGCACCCGGATGCTGAAGACGATTTTGGGGTATCTCTTAAGTGACACACGGGCGGATTTTTTTTATCTATATATATTATTCTTTTGTGGATCGTGTTCTGTCGTAGGTTGGAGAAACTTACTTTTGGTGGGGTAGTGTCCTTTGACAAACTTTAAATAAAAAAAAATAAAATGGAGGGAAATGTTTAGTTATTTATTACAAGTACAATTCGTTTATCAATAAAACTGTGAAAAGCGTGTTCATATGTATTTTTAATGTTATATAAAAATTGTATTCGAAACATTGATTTATTGTATCTGATAAAAATGTCAGCAATATAAATTGCCGTGGTTTGGAACTTTAAATATTATTGTATAAAATTTGTTGATGAATTTTCGATATAGGTATCGATACATTATAAAACGACTCTAAAATATTGTTTGCTTACTATTAATTAAAATTAATTTTTTCTTTCTGATAATTTAATTTAATAGAACTTTTTAATTAACACATCATATTAATCACTAAATTATCATATTAGTTATAAATTAATTTCATATTAAAATCTTCTCTGAAGGGAACGTTTTGGTTATAGAATACACAAGTCTTTTCTATTCTATACGCATATAGTGTTTAAAAATTTATCATAACGAGTATATTGAATATACCATATATTTTATGATGTAACTCAAATATGAATAAATCCCACAATATTTAACTAAAAAATAACTTAAATTGATAGTCACTTGCCATTTAATATTTTAAACGCACACACTTGAATCCAAAGAGAAACATTGTAAGCTTAAGTCAGATTTTACAAATTTATCAAATATTCCAACTTTTATTTTATCAATGTTGCATTCAGTTTAACAATTGAGATAATTCACAACTTAATACTTACCTAATAGCTATTTTCCTTGTGGCTTTACCTTTAAAAAGTTACCAACAAACGAAAAACACACTTTCAATTCATTTCTGTAAGATAGCCAAAGTGGGAATAAAAATAAATTATTGCAACCCTCTTTCCTCCAATTACTATAACCCCTACTTTTGGTCGTCAGCGCAGAAAATTAACTGCTGCCTTTTCCGTAAAAGTACTTTCTCAGCGGTCATACTTAACTAGCAGAAAAAAGAACTTCCAGTCTGTTTAATTGCTTAGCTACCTAACTAGTAGTACAATAAAAACGTTACTTTTTACGACTGATCGTCCTTTTTGCTCTTGACAGGAATTTCCAGGAACAAAATTAAATTTGGAAGGAATTGTTATTTTTTCTTTTTTTTTTTTAATACGTATGCGTGTTTTTTTAGGAAATAATTTTAAAGATTTATTTTTGCCGTAATTATATGAAACGAAATATTTAGGCCGTTTTCATCCAAAGAAAATTGATCATTCATTTTGAGAGATTGGATTGAAATAGGATTTGCTTTAAGGAAATAATACGTTTGTGTTAATTTTATTATGCGTGCATTGCTGTAGTAGCTTCTGTGTTTGTACTTCCCTGTTACCAAATTAAATGATCTCAATATGTCGATCAATTTGTTAAATCGAAGCTTGTTTCTAAAATATCGTTGTCATTTTATTGACCAACTCAATTTCCTAAATTAGAAAAGGTAATTCTGTAAGTAGATCATAAAATTTTAGAGTGAAGTAACTATTCTTTATACAGTTTTTTTTTCTTTTTTTTTTTTTTTCTTTCTTCTTTCTAATAAGTTTAATTAACGTAGTTTACTTTAGAAACATGTTATAATTTTTAATATACATTTTTAATTATTATTAATAATTGACGAAAGAAAAATTAATATTATTTTACGTATACATTATTAAGAACTTATTTTAAGAAATAAATCAATATTAACAAGCTATATAAGAAATAAATTAATAACCTGTTATTTAAGCAATAAATTAATATTATCAAATTGTTTAAACAATAAATTAATATTAACAAGTCAGTTAAGCAATTATTATTAACAAGTTAATTAAGAAATAAACTGTTATTTGACAAGTTACTTAAGCAATGAACTATCTACAAGTTATTTAAACACTAAATTAATATTAACATGTTTAAAAAATAAATTAATATTTACCAATTCTTTATGAGATTGTTATTGACAAGTTATAATTATGAATTGACGAGTTATAAATTATAAATTGACAAGTTAGGAATTATAAATTGACAAGTTAGGAATTATAAATTGACAAGTTAGGAATTATAAATTGACAAGTTAGGAATTATAAATTGACAAGTTAGGAATTATAAATTGACAAGTTAGGAATTATAAATTGACAAGTTAGGAATTATAAATTGACAAGTTAGGAATTATAAATTGACAAGTTAGGAATTATAAATTGACAAGTTAGGAATTATAAATTGACAACAAATGTAGGAAATATATAATTATTGATAAATTTAGGAAATAAATTATAACTTATTTCCTTAATTTATTAATTATTTTTAAATTTTAGAAATAAATTCATATTAACAAATTTAAGAAATAATTTCCTATTAATACATTGCCGACCAAAACGGTATAGTGGTTAGCGTGCTGGCTTCTAGACCGCAAGGTTGCGGGTTCGAGTCCCGTGTTAGGCATGGGTGTTTGTAAATGTATGTTGGCTTGTCTAATGACGAATGTTCCGGCGCATTATAATCTGAATACAACTAACCTATTAATACATTATTTAAAAAATAATAAATTAAATAATTTATTTAAAAAAATACAACAGATTTTATGATACTAGTTTAGGATCTACATTTATTAAAAACCTAAAGAATATGGATTCTTAAAATTAAATTTTAATTCCTTCTATAACACCTTTTTGTTTTTATGTAATTACGCTTTTTCGACTTATACTCATTCGGACTCTCTCAACCTCAATGGATGCCTCAAGTGTTTTACGCACTATTAGTAATGTTTCCAAACTTAAGAAAAGAATATCCTCAGATACATTAACTATTGTTAGACAATACCTTGATGTTAAATGAGACGTTTTAATGTAGTTAATCTTTTGCCAAAGGCTCTGTTGCCACCTAAAGACACTTTACTCTACATTTTTATCGGCTGGATCATCAGTAAATTCCATTTTAGAAGAATCGTTGGAATAATTCTCGTGTTTTATTTAAAGTTGTATTTTTTCACAGTCGGTTTATTTCTTGAATCTTGATCCAGTAATTTGCTTTAAGCTTCCATTGATACATTTGAAGATGGTTTTTGATTACCTTTAATGATTTTTAGAGTTAAAAGTTGAATAAACCTATAACTATTTCTAAGCTTTTTTGTGCACGTTTCCCATGGGGAATTTCAAATTCGATTTATCGATAAATTTAAAGACTGCTTTCACAAATTGTAAAATAAGTTTTTTAATCACACTTTGTTTTTTTCTCGATTGTATAAACTTTTTTTTAAAATGAAGCACAAATATATATCTATATATTTAGTTTAATTTGTAAAATTATATTCGATACAATAAAACAAAAAAACGTGAAATTGCATAGAATTGTAAGATATTTGATAGACAAAAATGGTTTTGGATAGGAAAAAAACTGCGTTTAAATAGGAGAGATAAACTGCAGTGGAAAAATTGTATTGGGTAGAATTGAAAAAAAAAATTATTTGTGAAAACTTTTAAAATTAGAGAAAAATTTTAAAAGTAGAAAAAAAATTAATATTAGTGCAATAATTAAAAATGAATTTAGTGAAAAAAATTCTATCCTTTTATCTTGCAGGATTGTGACATGTTTCTCCTACATACTCTTTCTTACAGCACACAAAAGTACGCTATTAACTTTCAAGTACACTGAGTTGTGCCCCTTCTCTCTCACTACCTCCCTCCCCCATACACCCGTACAGAAAGGTTATACTCTCCCCTCTTTTCCCTTTTCACACCTACAACACCCCCTTCCGGCGGCAACGTCATCACCACAGTTCGAATGGGGGGGGGGGGGCTCTTTTCCATGACTCCCCCCCCCCCAAAAAAAACATCCCAAAGATATGTAGCCGTTTCAGGTTCAGTCATCCGAGGAAGGTCACTGTAAAAACTGTAACATTTTATGAAAGTTTTGATTTGATTAAAGACTCCTGCTCGCTGTCTCTCACCCACCCTGAAATTTATTTCCCATTAGTTTTCTTTACTTACAGTATACTCAATTATTATAATTAATTGATGCACTATGATTTTGTTTGTTGTCGAAATTGTTTGGAAATTCTCGACTTGAGTGCTTGGATAAAATGAGGTAATTGATAATTTATCTAATTGTATGCTTCATTTTGGAATTGTATGCAATTCTGACGCCTTCGTTCGCGAGTGCTGGTATTATCACATTAGTGCACTGTTAAGCAATGTAATTAATAATGAGTAGAAAGTAGACATGTGCTAGTAAATTCAGTACTTCGATACGAAAGCATTTGATTTACTTTTGAGAAAGGCAGTCATAATCTGGACACCTGGTTTCAAACTGTATCCATTTGACAACTGAAGCTCGTTTCATTCATCCTAAAGAGTGGATATTATTTTTCGAATTAAAAGTGAATATGTTTCTTTCTTTAAAAAAAGCTCGAAAATAAAATGCGCTAATGTCGAATGAATAAAATTATCATTATCAAATACTTGCATAAGATATTTTAGAACTGAAAGAGTTTTATAGTGCAGATGTTTTTTATGTCAATAATATTAGAAATAGAATAATGCGTTACATTTTTTTTCTTCAGGCGAGTGGTTTTATTTCTTTTCGATTTGTAAACAATTTTATTTAAATTAGAGAGAGGAGCTGAATGTTTTTCTTTTTGAATAAAACGCTTTCTTCTCGGTGTATTAGATAAAGGAATTATAGCTCATTTATGTTTATCCTACACGTTAAAAATATATAAATTTCCAATTTACAACCGTACTTATTGAAGACTAAAAGCACAATATTTGTCTTTGTTTGCCTTAATATGATATTAATATCAATGTCATGGTGAAATATATCCTATACAACAATTCTATAGCCTTTTTAAATAATTTTTGAAGCGAATTTTAAAAAGTCGACATGAACACTTTCCACTAATTACGAAATCTTTTCGCCTTTTTCGTAAGTTTACAAATCCGGACCTACATTGATTGTGTTTTTAACCATAGATGCGTAGTTTAAAAGATTCATACTCGTCTCTTAATGTGTAAGTTATCAAAATTACATGAACATAAATTTAGACATCAATATAGAGTAAACAGTATTACAATATGATTGAAAGGACTTTTGAAAAATCTTATAGATAATGATCTTAAATTTTAATTTCTAAACGGTTTTATGAATTTTATTTACATATACAGGTTTCAGTGATTTTAATTTTCAGTAATACATTTTTAATTATAAAATATCCCCCCCCCCTTTTAAATGCTTCATTTAGGGATTTTTTTATAGAATATGTATGAACAAACATAATTAAAATTTTCAAATTAATTGAATTATGTTCAGTCTTTACTTTAAATTACTTGTATGTTAACATCGGGTAATGCAATGTTCTAAGCATCCCAATAAAACATGAATGTTTTTAACAAAGGTCTCTTCCCTTGAGTATCGCACATCAACGACTGTGGCTTCTCTGTTTCACTTACAAAAAAAAAAAGTGTAATGTAATATGTATCTAAAAAAATCGCCAATTTAGCCATTTTGGCGGATGTATTCTTTCGCCAATAATTTTCTTCAAAAACATAGCCAAATGAACCATTTTTTTTTTAATTAATCAACGTTTGAAAACGAAAACGGTATATTACACCAATCCACGGCAAATGTAAATGCAGTGAACACTATTACGTATAATTGGAAGTTGTGCGATGTTCCACACCGCTAATTAACACGGGTAAATTAACAAATTAAATTAGTAATATTTAGAGACATATTTTTTTAAGCCAGTAATTTCATGGCTGACTTACAACCAGTAGTAAGCAAAGCTAATTAGAAAATTAATTGCAATTCACATACAAAGCTCACAATTGTAAACATTATTCGTGACTTATTATAAAGAATATCGTGTCCAGAAACGAAAGTAAGCATGAAAAGGCGAAGCTTGTAATAGAGGATGTTATTACTACAAAAAAAGACGAACACAAAATATGTGTGAAACGGACTAACATTTATTATGTTTGTATTCTCATCCGTATCGAGTTCACTCTTGACTTTTCAGACGATAATAGCGTGATGCCAAACAATAATGTAAAATAATAATATAAAGAGACTGGGAGTTGTATGTTGCCTGCTGTTCAGTGGAAGTTCGGCGACCAATCGTTTGAATTTATTGCAATTTTATACTTCAAGGTTATTTGAAGGTGAGTGAAAGGAAGACAAATAGAATAAAAAACGGAGAAATTCTGTAAGCTGTGTAATTTCAAAAGCGTTCAGCTTCTGTTCGAATGTGTTTCTTGGAAATGCAAATAATTTAAAATCTAGTGTTATTAACATCGTAGTTTTGTGTGCTTGGTTTGCGAATCAAGCGAAATTATTTGTTTGGCCATTGTATTCAAAATTATTAATTTTGATAATAGAATTGAGAAATTGCTTCCACGCCATTTGAATAGTAATATAGTGAAAAGAATGCAAAGTAAAATTTTATTTCATATGCTATTATTTAAATGTATAGATGGCTGATATTACCTACAGTTGTTATTAATTATTAGTATTATATGATGCAATTTTTGGAAATAAAATAAATTATTGACTGTAGGCATTCGTTAAGAGATTATTTTGAGTAATAATTTTAATAAATTCGATTTAAGTGATAGCTGATTTTATATATAGATAGGCGAGTGTTTTGGAATCTTAATGAATAGCATTCTGGATTGTGTGTGTGTGGAAAATTGAGAAATACTAGTGGATTTAGAATATCTTGGTCTGCCGAAAAAAAAAATTCTTATTACTAGTTGTCCGAGTGTAAAAAGAAAAATGTCATGCTTAATGATCTTGAAAGGAGAAGCTACCTCGTTATTTGCCTTGAAAAATATAAACAATGCAAATATCTAAACGTTTCAAATTCAATGACTTGTAAATATCAGTGACTAAAAAATATCAACTAATTATTAAAAATTACATGTGTACAACAAATTTAACCTAGTTAACTGTTCAAAATACGAATCGTTTATGACATATTAACAACTTAGTAACGTAAGGATTCTTTCTGGTTTGATGTTATGGAATTTTTTTTTGGAGGAATTCATTTGGAATTGCAATTTTATTTGTTTCTGATATAATTTTACATGTTATTTACAATCGCCTACCTAAAAAAAATTGGATTCTACTGATTCTACTAGATTTCTCCTGATACGGTATAGAGTACGAACTCCGTTTAATATTATATGAAAGAAAGTCTATACACACGAGTAGCTGTGTCCGTTGTAACGTAATAGACACCTTAAGTAACCCCGTGTATATTTCGTGTAAAGTAAACCCTTCTATTTACATCCATTAAGCGATCGTCAATTGATGGGTTCGCGCGAGGGACCCCTCCCCGAAAAAAAACCATCTGCCTACACTTTCGTTCCATTCAGACGATTTCTGGCCAAACGATCGGTTGTGAACTTCTTGTGAAGGGGGGGAGGGGGGTAGAGATGGATGGGTTTGAGAATAAAAGGGAGAGAACAATTATTTTGGGAATTTTATTCTATCGAATGAGAATGATTTATGTACCAGCGCTCGAAATTAAAATCGTATTCATTCTCGGCTTGAAAAATTGGAACGTTTGAAGGTTGGGGGAGGATTGGGATTTCGTATGATGAAGGGGTGTGTTTAAAAAGGGGGTTGTTGTATAGTTCTGTTGGAAAATATTTTGTAAAATAGATCCATAAATAATAAGAGAACTTAAAATGAAATAAAGTTATATTTTATCAAATCGTTCGAGCAAGCTAAATATTTATTAGTTTATGAAATTTGGACATAATTTATAAAAGGAGCAAATTCACAATGTTTTTCACTTAATTAAATAAAAGTTAACTAAATAAAATATAAGGCTAATCATGCATTCTCGACACAACATTATTTGTAAAAAGTTATTGTTAGATACACAGGTAATAAATATATATATATATATATAAAACATTGTAACGATAAAAAATTTGAAATGTTTAATGAAAATTTGCTGTTTTCTAGGGTATTTCGCTCTTGTATAGACTAATTCGTTAAATATTAAAGAACTTTTTATTATTAACTTTTTTCAATAAGTATTATTAGACGATTAAGAATATTACATTAATGGTTAATAAGCTAACGATGCGGTATAAAATAGACAAAACCTGTTATGTTGTTTAACTAATAAGATAAATGTCACCATAATTTATATTTTATTCACAAACATGAATATTGTACTAAAGAATTTTATCTAATTACTTTTTTGTTTTTTCGTCATTAGTATTCTTGTCACAAAAGATAACATATTCAAATTAGTAAGTGGTCAAATGCTGTCAACAATTCCGTAATTAAAGCACTTGTAGAATACTAAGATACATTTTTTAAAAACGCTATCTTAAAATTTTAATAGGTGATGAACTTGGAGTATATTCATAACTTAGCCTATGATTTAACGCGTGATAAACTTATGAATAATTGGAACATTGCTAAATTTTCTTCATGTAGAATTTACGCTAAGATAAAATATAACTTTCTTAAAAAGTTATATATATGCAAATTCAGACAAGAGATATTTTTAAAATCCCCATTATATCAATTGAAGAGAACCAGAATAAAAACACAATCCATTCATCAAAGATTGTTAAACCTAGAAGCAAATAAAATATCTATGGTTTATTCTAATATATATAGTCGGGAGTTTTTTTTTTTTATTTTATTGTGTTTATCATTCCAGAAAAATGAATTATTTAATGATTTTCAATATATTTATTTAAATGAAAATGGCTTTTAAATTTGATAATTAATTTTAATTAACTAAAACAATTACTTGTTATTAAATAACTACTTTTGATGAATATTTATTTTTGTTAAATTATTTTTTAATAAGTTCCTTTTTATTAAATTTTTTACGAACCATTACTTTTCAGTAAATACATAGTTACTTTAAACTACTAAAAATATCTTATAGTTGCTACTAGTTTTTTTATAAAATAGTTACTTTTATTAAACAATTATTTTTATTAAACAATTTTATCACACATCAATTACTTTTTATTAAACAATTGATTTTACTAAGCGATTACTTTTTTAAAAAACTGTTTCTTTTTGTTACACAATTACTGTTTAATAAGCAATTACTCTTTAATAAACATTTACTACTTTTATAAACAATTGATTTTTAATAAGCGCTGTTAATTTTTTTTAAACTGTTACCTTTTGTTAAACATTTACTATTTTTATAAACAATTACTATTTTTTATAAACAATTACTATTTTTTATAAACAATTACTATTTTTTATAAACAATTACTATTTTTTATAAACAATTACTATTTTTATAAGCAATTACTATTTTTATACGCAATTACTATTTTTATAAACAATTACTATCTTATTAAGTAATTGATATCTTTATAAGCAATTACTATTTTTTATAAACACTATTTTTATAAACAATTGCATTTTAATAATGACATTTTAATAATTTTGTATTAAATTTACCAGTATACTTGTATAAACTATTGATTAAAATAAAAAAATTAAATGTGATATTTTTTTTTATTTTGTTCTTTCTCAATTTAAATATCCATCTTAGTTATAAAAAATAGTTCCGAAGATTTATCCAATGGCACATTTTGAATAATTTTCACACACAAAAATTCTCTTCTCTCGCCAACAATATTTTACATATACTTCTGCTGTCTCGTCCGCATGAGTCATTCCATGCCGTTTGCGTGCATTTTTATCTGCGTCCGCTACTCAAAGCGGATGAAATTAATTAAGCCCTCTCCATCGTGACATCACACGCACCCCTAGATAACATTGCGGCCTTCCTCTTGTCTACTGTGACAACGGCGCATCTCTTTGGGCGGCATTGTTGTCTACTTGCAGCACTCATTGTTAAGCCTGCCAATCACAATATTCGTTTCTGTTACTTCTATTTCCTGTTGGCTATATTTTATATTCAATTTAGGATGATAGTGTGTCGTGGTTGGATACGATTTTCTTTTTAAAATCTTTTATGTTAACTTTGATTTTGCTTGTTTGTCGATGGCGGCGGAATCTGCGGAGGCCTAATTAACCCTCTTGTCTTCCCATCGGGTTGAAACTTGGCAGATAGGTTCGATACCGATTACAATGCATTCTATCGCATTTTGGCACTGTTACTGTCACTAAAAGGTCGCTTTTACGGACTACTAATAAACCAACTTGTCATCCAATCGCGTTAAAATATCATCGAACCGACTATTGTTGAAACTTTCCTATAACCAAACATTTTTTTTAATAAATAAATGAACGAATAAAATTACTTTAATCAAAATAAATAAATAAAATTTAATCAGAATAAATAAATAAATAAAATTACTTTAATCAGAATAAATAGATAAATAAATAAAAATTACTTTAATCAGAATAAATAAATGATATTTGAATGTGAGAGCATAAATTCACATTCATTTTTAATAAATAACTTTTGAAACGTAGTTTGCCGCACATTTTACTGATATAAATGTTTTTGATATCGGCGCTGTGTTAATGAATATAAAAATGGGCAATAGATAGAAGGGATTTTTTTTTAAAAAACTTCGTTTTATGAGTTATATTATTTGTTACTAAGTAATGTCTTGTTAATATTTTTGTATGAAACTAGCCATTTTCTGAACCACGCTGGTGTCTGTCTGAAAATATAGGGTTTTTCAGAAAGCCCCCTAACTTTGAAGTGACATTACTTCGCAACAGTGAGAAACGGAAAGAGGCTAGTCCTATATTGTATAAACAGGTACAGAATTTTAAATAAGTTTGCGTGCAAAATCAGTCCTCTCCTATAAGACCAATATTGAATTGTGGTTACTAATTATAAAATCTAAATAGAGCGGAATGAGTTTGTTTTCTGCCTATAAAAAACTATTATGTGATCCTTTTACTAGATAGTGCAGCCCAAACCGTGACTTTTGCAGAATGCTATGGTTTTTCAAGACACACAAACGGATTTTCAATAACCCCATACTCATCAATTTTGTTTATTGCCAAATCCTACCCAATGAAAATGGGTCTCATCGGTAAAAGATATTTGTCGTCATCAAACTTACTTCCATCAATCAATTTTGAAAATCCTTGTATTTAAAAATATATCCCTGTCAATCCAACTTACCACTTCTATTTGTTTTCCACTGTTTCGCTGTTATGTCCTTTCAAGGTTAGAGAATACTTTTTGAAAGAACCATGAAGTTCCCTGATGTTGGTATACCAGTGCGCAATGAAGTTGCTTTTAAAGAATCGTACTATATTGGAGATGTGTATACTTACAGCCGCTGGTTGGTTGGATTGGTGCGTTTTCTGGGTTTTCTTTCATTCAAGACGATTCATGGTGTTTTTCCTTACAAGAGCTCCCGGAAGGCTTTCTCTCCGTGAAATGTTTACTATCCACGGACGACCAATTGTTTTTACAGCTATGCTTCGGTACAGTAATTCCCTCGGGCTAACTATGGTGATATGAAAATTCAAGTCCACCTGTGACGATAATATTATTTAGTAACACTATGCTACTATCGATTGCAAACTACTGAATAATAATGTTCCAAAATATTACAAAGTGATATTGTTGAAGTTTATGGGATTTTGTAGCATAACTTTGTTTTAAAAATCAGCGAGTCTTTCTGAAAATATGGTAATTCGTCTTCCTTTGAAACATTGGGCAAATAAATATGCACCTCTAAACATTTCTACGATATGTTTACGAAACGTTCTATTCTATAACAACTTTTAAAAAACTTGTTTTCTTTTTCTTTAAGGAAACCCATAATACTACTTTGGATTTTTTTTTTTTCAAACTACCTCTGGTGCATAATAAGACGAAATAAAATAAACACTCCTCTAAACATCGAATATATTTTGCAACTTTAAACATTCTACCTTTCTCTTAAGAGCTAACAACATCAGTTTGTCTCTGTCCCATAGACATAATGCTTTATTTTTTCAGTCACAATTTCTCACGGAGTATTGCTTCAAAGCATATGAAGTTTTACAACAGGCATAATATTAGTAATAAAAGTTCATTAAAATTTTTAAAGGTAAACAACTAATGGTTTCTTAATGAATTTTTTTGAGTAATTATAAGCAATCTTGTAAAAACTTTTAACTGTAATAATAATAATAATTATAACAAAACACGTTATTTTGCATTCAAACATTTTGAATGAACTTTTATTACTTATGTTAGGCTTGTTGTAAAACTTCATATGTTTCAAAGCAATACTCCGAGAGAAATTGTGATTGAAAGAAAGCATTGTCTATGAGACAGAGGCAAACTAACATTTCCCTTTAAAAAGCAACTTTCTTTAATTTTTTACTCATTGGGCAAAAGAAAAGAAAGACAATCATTTCAATAAAAATGGGAAGCATGTGGTATCAAGTTACGACAACTGTCTATGATGGGTTAACATCTCATTTTAACCCTTCCCATCATATTCCAGTAAGTCAACAGCTCCACTCCGGATACTGGGAGTTACCCACAGATGTTCGGGATACCCACTTAGTCTAGCACTCGCAGACGATATTCGTGGAAATCATATAAATGTATTTAAAGTGAGTCACGGGGACTAATGTCTGTTTCGTCTGCCACCTGGCATATCCATATCCGCGGTAGATACCTTCCTTTCTGACAACACCTTTGCAGGGCCTGTCTGTAACGGCTGTCACGCATAGTATTTCTCTGTCATATTACTGTATGTTAGGATAAGTTTATTGTGGATTAGGAGATAAGTAATAATTTATTGATATTAGAAAAATGAGACTATGAGGATATGCAAGATGCTCATTTTTCTAAGAGCTATAAAAAAAAAAATCACTAGTCAAAATGACTTGAAATTTGATCTGTACCTACTCGGAAGAAGAGGAAAACGGTATGACTTATTAAGAAAATATTTCGAAAATTTATTTTTTATGCCATGTCACCTTCTCCTTCGAGTATTTTCAGATAATATTTTAGGTTATTTTGACGATATTTTTTTCCCCTCCAGCTTTTTAAAAGCTAACTTTTTCTTGTGCCAAATCATGAATTCTAAACAGCAATAGTATGGCACACGAAAAATACTATTTCAAACATTTTTTCTTACTCATACTGTTCTCTCTCTCCTGTCTCCCAGCATTTCCAGATGTAGTATTTTTAATACGCTGTTGTTTTTCCCACACCTATATTTTGATAAGCCTTCCTTAGTCCTTTTTTAAAGTGCAGGAAGTATTAGTTTTTGAAGTACTGTTGATATTTCTACAGTAAATATTTAATGAGACATGCTATGCCCAAAATGCATTGTGAAAAATTACCTATCTAAGAATTATAAATCTGAGGTCTGGTAACCCTACTCGCCCCCCTCTTCGTTTATATAACAGGTCAAATTTCAGGTCATTCGTACCAATTTTTTATAACCTTTTTTGGTGTTTTAACTTCAATTATAAACACCCTGTATATGAACGGCATTTCTTTACTTCTCAGCTAAAACTTCTTGCAAAAACCGGAATCAAAATGAACGTTTGAACTAGGCTTTTTGGAAAACTTAAATTCACGAGTTACAGCTACAAATGGGAGAAAACGAAATGATTTTGTCTGGTCAAAGAATTAATGAAGTGATAACGAGTTAGGGATATAAAGATATTTTTGTTTAGACACAACTAGTACATATCAACCATGGGTGACGCCAGGAAGGTGCAAGGAGGTATACTTGCACCCCCACCCGATATAGTGTTTAAAAGTATTAAGTTCATGGAAAAAAGAAGCCGAGAGACGACATTTGAAAATATGCATAGCTGTTAACTAGATTTTTAAAGCAATTTTTTCTTCTTATGGCGGGCACTAACAGTTACTTGGCCACTACAAGGCCGGCAGCGATGGCCACTTGTGAAGGGACATCCTGTGGTAGGGTCATCGTTGCCCCTAATTTTGGACGCCCATGTCTTACCCCGGATTCGCCCCCAGTGTGGTAGTTTGATGCGCTAACCACTATACTGAATGGGCGTTTTAATGCAATGTTAATTAACTCTTTAAGAAAATCGAGGTTGAAACCGAAAGTTTAATATTTTCCTTTCACTTCCTTTTGTAGGTTCTACACCCCCCTGCAAATAAATAGTATAATACCTACCTCCCCCCCCCCCCATTCCAGATTCTAATATTTGAACAGATAATACAAAATCAAGAATATAGAATAGTATGGTTTAATTACAAGAAATAATTGTGTGTAATCAAATCTTCTTTTATTAATTGAAATTTATTTTACCAAATAGGGAAACGCGCATTATAGCCCTCGTGTTGCTGACGGCGCCAGATAATCTGAATACAACCAACCAAATAGGGAAACGTATTATGGAATGAAATGCAATGAGAAAATTTAATAAAAAGTTCTTAATAAATGGACACTAGCTTGAAATTTTGTACGAAAATATTTTCTTTTTTATAATTAGTCATTATGCTAATATATATATCTTATGGATAGCTAACGAAGATAAACAGATTTTTAGTTTAACATTTTTATATATTCTTCTAATCATTCAATAACTTCCATTCATGGAAGAGTCGAACAATTTCTTTATTAAGTGCAAGAAAAAAAATCTAAGACTAACATCGTGAAATTTTTTGGAAAGCCTGAATTCTTAAATTGCATCGTGACTCTACTCGTATTTTTTTCTTTCAAAATTTTTTGTTACTGTTTTTATACATATATATTTTCACATAAACCGATCTTCTATAAACGAGAAAGAATCGTGGAGTTTTTATAATAGAAAAACTCGCGGCTAAAGCCCACAGACAAAATACTCTCTATTAATTCCAACTGTTAGAAAGGAAATTCAGTTTTGTGCATCCTGTGAAATTTCCAAAATCCGATACCAACCCTTTTAGATCTTTTTCAATTCAACTTCATTGACATTAAAAAGACTAAACAGGAGTTAAATATTTATATTTTAGGTTGCATATTTTTTTTTTCGATTGACCCCGTTTATGCCCCCATTGTCTTTACATCCGCTCTCTTTTTAGATTTGTTTCGAAAATATCGTCCGAAAAATAAACTTTTTATTGCCCATTGCTTTAAACCCATTGTGCTGTTGAAAAAAGAATGCCGGACAGCAGTGAATTTGTGCTAAAAAAATAACTTTGCTCCATAACAAAAATGCTAGTGTTTTGTTGGACTATGTTTCCTTGTATTGTGACAAAAAAAATTAAATTTTCTGATTAAGCATAGATTCAGCGGATTTTCGTTGCAATATTCAGTACTTAAAAATTAGAAAACTGGGTTTAATTATATTCAACTGTTTGTCAATATAGTATAATTTCTTAATTTTTTTCCTTTTTTTTCCCCCCTTGCTCGTGAGCTCTATCATGCCTGTCTGAAATTTAATGAGTGTATTTATGATTTATTTAAAGTTAAAACAACACATTTATGCATATCTGCCTGTTTTCTGATAAAATAAAATTAGATGAAGTTTCAATTTTACTTTATTTCTGTTCTTCCTTTTTCCTTAATTCCCACTTTTGTACACTGACCTTTCTTCTGTACCAAGGTTCAGAACGAAACAAAATCCCACAACACAAACATCCTGCGGAAAGCAAAACTTTTTTCCCCCTTCGTTATTCAGTCCGAAATAAACAAAACTCCATTTGTCGCTTGTAGAGTGGCATTTGTTTTGTTTCCCGAATTCGCTCAAATAGAACGTTTTCGATTCCCCGAAAATGCCCTCCCCCTTTGGGAACTGCCGAGCTCGCACCAATACGCATTAAATGATGCGAATATCCTGCTATTTTAGTTCCTTGCCTCTTTTTTTTTTTAAACCACAGTCAGAATATTTTTTTGCAGTGCTCGTAGATAGGTAGATTAGACGATGTATTGCATTTTGATACTTATAGCAACAACAAAGAGCTCTTTTTAATACTCCTTTAGTTACAATTGAAAGCTATAAGTGTATTTATTACATCCGATATCCATATTGCTTGGATGACATGTAAAAGATTTTAGGATCGAGTCTCACTTGGGACTCTGCTTCAAACTGAGTAGACGCCGATCAAACGGTATAGTGGTTAGCGTGCTAACTTCTAGACCGCGAGATTGCGGGTTCGAGTCCCGTGTTAGGCATGGGCGTTTGTAAATGTATGTTGGCTTGTCTAATGACGAATGTTTCGGCGCATTATAGCCCTCGTGTTGCTGACGGCGACAGATAATCTGAAAACAACCAACCAACTAAACTGAGTAGACAGTTATGAGTACAACAGATAGTCTCGTGTTGATAATCATATTACCTACTTGGAATTTTCCGGACTACTTCCCATACGAGACTCGCATGCTGAAAATCTCTTAAAAAGCACCCCTTTTATGCAAGAGCTACTTTTATTAACACAGATCTTGGTTCAACGATTTTCCCTTCCAGTATATCTCTTACAGGAAATTTCAACTAAAATACTTGACAGTTCCCCTTGATAGACCTCCCACAATGCATTCCTTCGCCGCAAGCACACGAATTACATTTATTAGTCCAGATCATTTGATGTAACCATATCCCCTGTCAGTAGAGCTGTGTTAACTATTAAACTCTTAACTATTTGTCCATTCCAAGGATGGACAAATAGTTAAGTTTATCCTTGAAAGACCTTCCGGATGACATCCCATCTGATGTTAGATGCAGAGATTTTGATCTAATGACGTTCATTCCCAATGTAGCCTTCATCACAAAATTTCCAATACAACCAATCAAAGCTGGTAAAATTCTATAATAATTACATAATTTAAGAATTTGCTGTTTCCTCTGAGATGTTAAGAATATAGCTATCTAATGGTATAAAATTTTGAGCAATTTTCACCGAATTCTTTTAATATTATATTAATAAGACTGACAAAAAAGGTAAAGTCTACAATATAAAAGATTCTACTGCACAATTTTATTGCAATCACTCTTATTTTTAATTTTCCAACGCTAATGGACGTTTCTATTGATCTGATCGTTTTCTATTGTCATCTATCTCTTTCGAAACCAATGATGGTACCAAGTGGCATCTTCTAAATTTCTATTTTTTTGTTTTTTCCGATCTAAAATTTTCATAACTTCTCATAATTTTCGTATAAGTGTATTAGAAAGCAAGTAGTGTCGGTTTCTATCACTAAATCGATTATTTTATTTCTTGGTTAAATAATTACTGATAAAAGAACCTGCGAAAAATTACCTTGGGGCTGTAAGGTTTAAAATATCAAACATTTAAATATCAAGTCTGTGCCCATCTTTTGTTCTTGTAATGGCTAGGAAATTTAAGTATAATTTTTTCAATGTATGGGTATAAACATACTTCTCTGTAATTGAACAAAACGGTGTTTTTGGAACTTTTGTACTTGTAACATACAAAAATGTAACTATTCTCATGGTCTTATTCTCCGTTTACGAAATTACTAGCAAGAATATTGCTGGGACTGCCACGAAATTACCAGGAAGAATATTGCTGGAGCAAAAATATGCTTATTGCGTGTATGCTCTACAAAATGACATAACCGCACGCTTTCACCATTAGTTCTTAATTCCAATTTCTAAAAAAGTTGGCTATTTTCCAGATGAACCTTAATTTCGTGCTTAGAATTCCAATCTTTATATAAAATGGGTCTAGATGATTAGGCTTTTAACAAGTTTATCATTATTTGATAGAATTTTTAACCGCACGTAACGTGCTTAGAAAGCATGGAATCATCTTAAGTGGTAAATTATTGGTTATCTAACTTAAGTGATGACCCAACTTAACTCGCTTAACTTAAGTGGTAATTGTTACCTACATTTGTGTACTGTGCAAGAGCTTTTTATTAGCTAAATACAAAACCGTGTAGGTGTTTCATTGTCTGAATGCTTCACATTAAAACTGTAAATATCAATTTATCTTTTATTAACTAGCTAAGACAGTTGGCGCTTTCGGTTTTGATGAACACTTTATTAGGCTGCAAAAAAAAAGCAATAACTTGATACTCTTTCTAATAAACTATTATATTCTTTTTGCTGAGTTGTTGGAGCCTCTACTTTGGTTTCATGCAAATGGGGATAATTTAAATCCTCAAAAACACGATTGAGTTGTTAGTAAAGCGTCTCTGTTCAGCTCGAACATGCCTTTTCTGAGTTCATCAATGACTTTGGATACAAAGTTTGAGTATTTATATCAAGCACCATTTACATTAGAATTTATTACTTTTGTTAACAATTCAAGTAGGTATTCCTTTAAAGAAAGAATTCTAGAGTTCCATCTTATATTAAGTATCAATATGATGCTTCAGACTATCTTGAACTGGTTCGAGAGGCGATCGCTAGTTATGGTACCCCATTGAGCATCATTCTGATTTGATTTTTTTTATGAATGTGCAAAATAGTTGGATTACAAATCCACTGGTCTGTAATGACAAAAATGGCCGAAACTGGTAAAAAATCAAATTTGAATGACTGGAACTAAAATCTGATTGTCAAATGTGTCATAAATTTGGCAATAAATACTTCGTCACTAATGACGTAACTGATGTCGCCAATTTGGCTTACTTTTGAGATATGCAAGTTTTTCAAGCCAGAGATCAGAAATTCTCTACGCCCTTCCTCATTAAAAATCGTAGTGCGTTGGGTGAAAAAGTTTTAACTTTTTGGCAATTTATAACATACTTGGCAAATGGATTTAGTTCAACTCATTCAGCTTTGATTTTTGACCAGTTCTGGCTACGGAAGACCATGGATTCAGAATCTAACTTTTCTCCAAATTCTATAAAATAATCCAGAATGATGTTTGATGGGGCACTAAAACTTGAAGTCACCTCGTACTTATGCAGAAGGCTTACCAAGTAACTAGTGAGAGATATCTTCTCAACTCCCATTGACTTTAAATTATTTTTAGGCTATGATATCTACCGAATTATTGCTTTTAAAAACATTTGAATTTTTTTTTTGTAACCAAGTATAACAACAGCAGTAAAAGGTTATTTAAAAAAAAGTTAGATATTGTAACTGGTGTTTTTTATTGCATTTTGAAAATTTTGTTTTTTAGCTACAAAATTTTTTTAAAAAAAAGGTGAACAAACATGAATAAATATACTTTAAAATTTTTTAAATCTTTTTTTAACTTTAAACTTTGTAACAACATTTTTGTTTTGAAGCAATAGCTCTTTAGATTTTATGGTCTGAAAAAAATTAAGCATTGAGTATATGTGAGATAAGCAGGATTATGATCCCTTTAAAGTTGCAATCAGTCACCTGATTTAGCAAACACAAGTTAATACCACACCTGACACAATTTTCAACAAAAAGCAATCCATCTGAAATGAACTTGAACATTCGCCTATCTTACGAGAGCACTAGTTAGATTTTCAGCTTGTTGGCGTTCTGCAAACTCTTTCAAAGACATGAGGGCGATTGTGACAGTCTCGTGAAATTTATCTAGACTAGATGTTCCGTTGCAATCCCCCCCCCCCCCGTGTTGTATTCACTATGGAAAACCAACCAATCGACAAGAAGCCACAAAGACATACTTTGGATACGCCCCTGCCCTTGTTGCTCACCACTATCCAATTCCCATCGTTACTCTAGTACAACTGCACGCCACTTCGCCGCGTGACCTAGTCCTTATTACATCGCCCCCCTCCCCCCCCCCTTGAATTTGGGGAGGAGGGGTCCCATCGATCTACTCGTGACGTCACCACTCGCCAGACGATCGATATTTGACCGAGTCAGGGCATTCACCTGGCATTCCGGGGACCCTGCTTCCAGGAATAGTTTGCTGGATGGAAAGAGGAGAAGGGGGGGGGGGGGGGGAGAGAGAGAGAGTTGTGCCCAGGTGATATTGGATTATGTCACGGGGATGGAGAAGGTGTCTTGTTTGACAGCAACGTAGACGAGAATTTTAAGTTGTAGGGGGGATTGCATCGAAATTGAAGACTATGGAAACAAAGGGCATTTAAGGTAGGGTCTAGCTATTTGACTGATTTAATGATACGACGATTCCGACCTGGTCCACTCGCAACAACTGGTCCGAATCAAGTTAACCTGTGCTTCCGCCCTTTCCAGTTAACCAGAACCATATTATGTTTTGTATGTGGTCAACTTGGGATGCGTGTCTAGGCAGTGGCTCTGTAAATATAGGGTTCGATATCTGCCTTTCCTAACCCAAGTATTAATGAACCCACTCGAGTAAACTCCAGTTGATTGGGTTCGTCCTTAGATATCTAATTAGAATTTGTTGGAACTTTAGTTTCCTGGTAAGTGTTTTAATTTTAAACACTTACCACTTTTAAAATCAAAGCTCAACAACAACTTTGTTCTTTTCATAACGAAGAATAATTAAAATAATTGTTGATTACTCCGATAGCTAAAAAAGTAGCCGTACAACAGCCCTCGTTTGTTAGTGACCGACTGTAGAATTGTATATTTCTCCCATGTGGTGACCAAGTCAAGTTTCTTCTATAGCCATACATTTTAGCTAATTTTATTAATAATTTAAATGACCATTTAATGAAATCAAATGTTCTAAAAAAGAAAATGTCTCTTATCCTCTTGTAACATAAGTATTTCTATGCTTTTTTGCTTTTTTTTTAAATAAAAAGTGACAGTGTACTAATATAGCCCATAAAAACAACGTTTTTAATATAAATCCTTTCTATACATTGCCAATTTTTATATTCGTTAACACAGCGCCGATTCTGTAAACAGCGTGTGCTTAGTGTTTGCATCTAATTTTGAATATCAAAAACATTTCTATCAGTAAAATGAGCGGCAAAAATTACGTATCAAAATTTTTTAAAAATGAATGAGAATTTATGCACTCGCATCCACATATCGTTAATTTATTCTGATTAAAACAATTTTATTATTTATTAAAAAATTTTAGCATCAGGAAAGAGTTTCTTCAATGGTCCGTTGAATGCTAATTTGCGCGATTGGACTATGGCTAATTGGTTTATTAGTATTCCATAAAAGTGACCTCTTAGTGAGAGTTACAGCCCCAAAATGTAATCGAATGCATTTTTTCCGACATCGAATATATCTTCCAAGTTTCAGTCCAATTGGATGACGGAAAGCGGATTAATTAGGTCTCCGCAGGCTCCTCCGCCATCGAAACGCAAAATCAAAATTAATATAAAGGATTTAAAAAGGATTGTTATTTTGCTAAAATGGTTGGAAATAAATAATTTTTTGCCATTAGCATTTGGATTTAATAGATAAGATACATACATCTTTATTTGCTATTTTACCCAAGAACAAAATAGGCTATAATGAATTCGGAATCTTTTTTTTCCTCGCCAAATTTAAATTATTTGAAAGAATAAATTTTTGTTCAAAGATTTTGTTGTTTTTCTAGCATTATATGAATGATAAACTGCCCTCATTTGAAAAGGTATAAACATAATTTAAAAACGGCCTATTTCTATTATCGTTCACTCTTAAATTTAAGCCCAGATGAAAAGCGAAACATTTCAGCATACAAACGAGCATCCCTTTTCTGTCTATAGGGATCCACAACTAAAACGTTAGCGAAATCCATCTATCTCAACCTTTTCTCCTGTAAGTTTACCATCCCTTAGCGACTCACAGTAACAGTACCGCATATCACTTTTACAAACCGCCATGCAGCTGAGCTAAGCAAAAGAAAACGTGCATGTTCAACGAAAATCTTCTCTTTCGCTGCGCCCAAGGAAAGAAAAGGAAGAGCTAGCTCTCTTCATGCATGGGGATACTAAGGCTCGTAAAGAAAAATGAATCTCCTCATAAAAATTTCTTTTTTTACACATGTGTAAAGAAATACGGTTTTAGAGGACATAGCTGAATATAAACGCTGCATTATTTTGGCCCAATTTATATTTCGTATTTTTCAAGAAAAATTAGTTTTGACAATGGCTAGGATCAGGACCAGACATAGCTGGCTGTTGTTTTTTAAAGAAATGTCTCAGCCTTTCGTTTGAAAACCTTCTCAGAAACTTCCATTCATCTCTCATCTTCACCAGGAACTTGTGATATATCCCGAAGAAGAGAGATGAACCGGGAACTTGTCAATTGTAACCTCACCTGGTGGAGAGGAAAGATGAATAGAAGGTTCCGAGGAAGTCAGAAACAAGAAATGTGGTGAAATGAGAATTGATGTATGGATGGTTCTGAGGAAGTCTGAAACAAGAACTGTGGCGTTTTCGTTTAATTTCCTCCCGTGAAGATTCTACGTAACAACTTTCTCTGTAGATCATGAAGGCATAGTATCTCAACTTCGAAATACTTAGCTGAACCGCTCCCTAAAATCTACCCTCTAAAAGCCCAATTGTTTATCCTCGAGTGACATCCAATGCTCTTAACGGATGACCATCTTCGGAAAATTTCATCTTGTGACGCAATCAATGAATTTGAAAAGGTAATATTTACGAGGCGATCCTATCCATTTTCTACCAACCTTAGCATGTGGATACCACAAGAGATGCTCCCTGGAAGTGGTATAACAACTTTGGCAATCCAATCCGTGTTTCTGGGATGGTGATGGGGAGGGGGGGTGATGAGGGAGCATCATATTTCATCTCGAAAATGGATTGTGCGGGGCCAATCCCCTTCTTGCCCCCCTCCCCCTCTTTCACTTGCGCTTCTTCCGGTTCGGGACGATTCAGTAACAGTCTCATCTCGGAACGAATTGAAAGGGGGTCTTTTCAATATTGAATTTTGAGAACCAGGTAGTGAAGAAGTTTGCTTATGGGGTGAAAACTTTTCGAGATATAAATTGGTAATTTTTTGTTCTGTTGTGTTCGTCGTTGTTGGAACCTGTAACTACATGCACTTCATTGTATTTTAAATTATAGAAATTTGTAACTTGCTGTATAAAAAAATTGGATTATAACAGTAACTGTTACTAAAAGACTTACGTATGTTTAGTTAGTATTTCATCATGTCCAGATTCCAGGCATGTATATATGGATAACAGTTAATAACTGAAACATCACATGTTAAGGTTGGTTACATTAAAACCTTGACAATTTGGAGTTCTTTATGAACAAAATATTCCTGATTTTGGTGAGTTTGGCAATACATTTGGCACTCTTTCGGACGAATTTCTCAAAGCTCATCCTTGAATATTGTATAATCCTACTTGTCTAAACGCAACCTTCTAACTGATATGACATATGCCTGTAGTATTTGCAATTTAAGTGAAAAGACATCCAAATGGTATGCAATGGTAAGTAATCTAATGGTAAATAATTGAACTCGCCGTGACGAGGTTTTTCATTTGACATATCGTACCTGTCTGTAATATTCTCTGAGAATGTTACTTGGATAAACCTATTTTTAAACTAAATAGTTCATCACGCAATTAACGGGGCTTTTCTACATAAAATGTTTAAAATATCCATTTTTTTTGTATTTAAGAATTATTCCGTTGATGTTTCTATGGATCTCCATATCTCTTATTACAAAGAATCTCCATATAGTCAATCAATAGATTGATTTCTAATAATTGGTAGGCATAAATAAATCTTCAGCTATGACTATTACTTTTTTTACAGAAATCAGACATCGCAATTGGAGCTTCCGGAAAAGCATTTTAATTTTGTTATCAATTTCCTGAATTAGAATTTATATATTAATCCAGCAACACAGTTTTGTCAATGAATTGAAAAGCATTTCCGCCGTTTCTCGTACCAATCAGCAACCGCTTACTGCCTAAAAGTTTTCCTTTTTACAGGATCCCCCAAAATTTCAAATACTTTTTTTAATATCCTCGCTTACTTTTGCTATCATCTTCATCTGTCAGATGTGCAACTACGCATCAAATTGTTTTGCTTTGTGCAATGTGCAATTTTGCACGCTAAAGGGATGCGTTTCTTTAGATGATAGAGAAGATAAATGTGAAGTTGTCGCAGTTAAGAGAATTTTTTTCTTGAATTAATGGCTTTCTTTTCTGTTGGGTTGTTTCGAGCCATTTAACTAACTCTCCCCAGACCATTAGGTTTATGGAAATGGAGTTGTTACGTCTAAAGAATGCGTAACTAAACCCTTTGTATTCTCAACGCCGCTTATTTGAGAATGTATTATGCAATTTAATATTGGAGGGAACCAATTGAAAATAATACTCGGAAAACCGCATGTATACCATTTCCACCATCGTATACCAATTCAACAATTTTTTTTTAAATATGCATTGAAAATAATAACTTATAAGAGAATCGGAAGTGAAAAAAGAACCTTACGCCCATCCAAACTTAGGTTTATAGTAGACAGATAATAAGTATCGCCAAACTGGCCATTTTTTTAAAAAAATAACAAAATGATGAAAACGGAAAAAGTGAATTACCCCAATCCATGACAAATTTAAATGCAGGGATAAGTATTTAGAGGAAGTCCTAGTAAGGATAATTCTATTTGCTCGCTATGTTACAATCTTCTACACCAGTGCATTTAGAAACTACTTTCTATATAAGCTTGATATTTGGTAGTAGGTACGAAAGAGATTACTTAATGAAATGACATAAACTATTTTCACTTAATGACTATCTATTATAAATAAAAATTGGAATAGCAAAATACAAAACCAGGTGGAGCAACTGCATATAGGCATTGACTTAAGGGTTTCGAATATAAAATTAAATATATTAGACGCTATTTGCGAGTTTTTAATTTATGTCATTTCATTAAGTGTTCATTTTTGTACCAACTCACCAAATTTCAAGATATTATACCAATTAGTTTCTAAATGCACTGGGCTAGAAGATTGTAACATAGCGAGTATATATAGGGAATGATCCGTACTAGGATTTCCTCTTAAGTGTAATTGGAATTTGCACAATGTTCTCCACCACTTGTTTATTGTCATTAAGTAGTTTATACATGTTCATAAAAAGAAATTGATCGTTGAAACCAACTGTATGTTTGGGATATTATGGGCAATGTACCAGTCTGAGATTCGGTTAAATGTGGTTTGGAAGAGTAACTCCACAATTTTATGAAAACCTCTCATTTCCACAGTACTGTTAAGAACAAAGTTAAATTGTTCTTAAATTGAAACAATTTTTGAAACGTAGTTTACCGCTTGGTACTTTTTTTGTTTAAATTTTTTTATTCGGATTACTTGGAGACACAAAGTATTTTCTCATTATGCGATTTGTTGGGTTTTAAAAATTGGTTTTAAAACGGGTAAAAAAGGCATTATCTCTAAATTAAAAATGCCATATTTTGCTAATTTATAAAACTCTTCAATTACTTTTATAAGGATCAAAAGAAAAACACTTAAATATTTTTTTATTTCGCATTTTAAGTTCTTTTGGTAATTGGGGAGATAACCAACTTGGACAAAACAGATCCAGTGTCCCAATAAGGAAAACTGAGAACGTCTAAATTACATTCTTAAAAATGAAGTTATTGAAATGTACAGATATTTTAGATTGAAGATCAATACAGTCTAAATACAGTGCAAAATAACTCTTCTTAAAACAGCAAACTTCATTGGAGGGTATTGCATTGCTAAAATTTGATTTATGGATAAAGCTCTGCAAGTAATTGGTCAGATATCAGGATCAGATCAAAACTTCTTACTATGGAGTTTTCTTTAAATAAATAAAATGTGAAAGTGTGTATTTTGATTACATGTCAGAACAAATCACAAATCATAAGTATTACATATGCTCCCCAGTGCAATACAGTTTCAAATTGCGTTATCTGTCTAAATCAAAATTTTCGATCAGAATGACAGATTCTAGTAATAAGTTATTCTAGCAATTTTTATCTTTTTATCACTTCCACGCCTTATCGATAAACTGAGGAGCCGCTTCCGGGATATCAGAATCGATGAGTGCATCAACCAGAGAAGGCACTTCTTTCTCAAGGGTCCTTGTCATCCCCGGGTGGGGGCGCAGCTATCGCCCTAACCCGTCATCAGTCACTTTAAATGGCTTCCGGAAAAACTTTTTTCTGCGTTATCTTCTTCGCTACTGCAAGTTTCTTGGCCTGCCCAGCTTGTGCTTGTCAGTTAGCAGTTGTTTGAGATATCATTTTTAGTTGTTCACGTTCTTTGGAAAATAACTTTTTTTATTATTTATTGTTTGACCTGAAGTTTGGAGGGAACGGGAGAATACCATTGTGAAGTTTGGAAATGGTAAGGTAGATAAGGGACAGTAATATGCTTTATAGATATAGCTGAGTTCTGACTCAGTAATCAACAGGCATACGGGTTATTAAAAAATCGAGGGTCATAGAATATACATTTAGAATTTCAAAAGTCGATGCCACATTGATTTTTTTTCCAAGAATTAAAAATAAATAAATGGTGTTCTAAATTTAAACACTATTTTATAATGCATTTTTAAGAATAATACATGGAGTTTATGTACATTGAAACGAAAGCAACTATTAAAGAACTAACAAAATGGATTATGTACATGGTTTGAAAGCCCTTTCTTGACCCTTTATTTACTAACGAAACTTATAAGTCCTGTCAGTTTTCTCATGATACTGTATTAACCCTTTCCGCTAGAGCGGCGACTCTCGGGCGACACATGATTGAATGCCGCAACGCGAAAAGACCACTAGGTTTGATGCGGAAATTCGATGCAAGGCCAATGACTGTGTTTAGTTTCTGTGAAGCGAATCCATGACCGCGGATCGAATCAAAAATCCCGCGAATATTCTCAAGTTGCTGGTACATCCGCTCGAAAAAGGCCTCGAGTGCTAAGTGTTAATTTTAACACTTTGAGACCCATTGGGACGTTGAAATACATTTCTATGAATCTCGTTAATCAATTGTTGGATGGCAGCGCAAGCTTATTTCTATTTATATGCAAACACATGGACTATTTTCAATCTTCTAGGCATCCATCTTGGCCGTTCATAATTTCATATAAGTGTCTCTAGCAAGCTTTCAAAGAGAAATAAGCTTGTGCTACTATCCAAAAGTTGAAGAACGAACTTAATAGAAGTGTATTTAAAAGTCCCAATATGTCTTAAAGTCTTTAAATCAATACAGTGCCGTGAGTAAACTAACGGAACCTGTCTGTAAATAAAGGGTGAAGGTTTTTAATGCGGAAAAAATCATAGGTGTGAATATAAATATTCCATAATACTTATAATATTTCCAATTTTTTGACATTGGCATAAATTCTTACATTTTGCTTTGTTTATAGAAATAACAATAAGAATGGATTACCTAATGAAAATTGTATGGCATTATTGGGAAACTATATATACACAAACGTTTGGAATTCCATTAATTTAAAATAATGGGATATTTATACTATTATTTTGAATAGTAATGAAAGACGTCACGATTCCTAAAAAATCATTCATGCATCAAATTTAATAATCAAATGCCCATTTAACTCAAAACATTCCAACTATAAATAACGCATAGATAGATCAATAGCCTTAGTTCAATTTAAAAGTCACAAAATAGTACATTAATATCTTTTCTGTTCAGCAAACATCAAGATCAATATAGTATTGTTGCATTGAAATATAGCTTACCGAAATTAATCCCCCTAATTTCTGCTCAAACAATTGCGAAAAAAAAAGTCAACTTTACGTAATAAATATAAATTACATAAAAAAATTTCCATGACACTTCCATCAAGACGGTGGATTAAAAATTCCATCCTAAACCCGAGCTAAGATTAATGGAGCTTTAAGCGTGTTATTTTCCAACGATTTTCATTAGAAGCGTGATATTTCATTAATGTAAAATTCCTGTCGTGTCGCGTTTGGCGTCAAATAAATGAAAGTGAGTGTCACGGGCGATGACGGGATTACGTGAGCTGCTGTGGGCGACTTGCTAATGAGCCCAATGCAAGCAGTAGCGGGTCCTTTGATTAAGTGAAGCGAGGTTTTTAGTTCTTTTCAAAATAAAGATTATGTCGTTTTTTGCAAAATAAGCAAAGTGCCGTAAAATATTATAATTATGTTTATTGTAAATGAATGCATTAAACTAATTAATAGCCAGTAGGTACGATTAGCGGGAGAAACAAAACTATCTCTTATCTAGCCCAACTCTCTGTTTTTAACACATTCGCTGCCGGTCACGTATCAGCGCGGAATGCCTTGTTACTCTCCAGTAGTCTGTCCTGATCAGCCTGCACCCGATCGGAGTTGCCGTTCATGCTGGAATTAATTGAAATAACAAAATAATATTTATCATGTGACATAAATATCAGATACATCTTGTCTTCCTCCTTGAGGTTAGGTGGGAGCTTGTGTTTTTAAAGAATAGTTTCATGCAATTCCAGCAAAGAACGACAACTCCGATCGAGTGCAGTCTGATCAGAACGTACTACTGGGGAGTAACAAGACAGTCCGCGCTGATACGTGATCGTCAGCGAATGTGTTAATGTCTTTATATAACAGCCAAAGCCCTCACTGAGCGCCGACTCGCTCACTCAACGACGTACCACTAATCCTTTCTGTATAAACACAACTCTAAAATTTGGTACAAATACCAACAAGGACAAATATAGAAAAAGCCATTCCAAACTCGATTAATCAAATTTAAAGAGTCGAAAAAAGTTCAAACGTTCCACAATATTGATATTCAAAAGTCCCACTTCCAATATAATCACAACTCTGAAATTTTGAACAAATGTCAACAAAAATGAGCATATATAATATAAGCTATTACGATTTTAATAAACCAATTTTCAGGGGTTCAGATGGAGTCAAACGTACGATTGTAGTATGTATAAAACGTGAAACACTGGTATTCAGCTAGTACTTTATATTAATTTTGATTTTGTGCGTGGCGGGCAAATCGGTCGACGATATGTTTGCTGTCATTCAATCGCTGAAACTCATCAAAATAGATTTATTGCCAATGACAATGCATTCTATTAAGTTTTGGATAAAAAAAAATAGTTGGTCAATGGTACGGAATCCATTTTATTTCCCTTTGTGGTCAAACACTATGAGACTTTATCTGAACTCAAAATCGATTAAATGAGTAGCTATTGCGTATAAAAGTTGGCAATTCACAAAAAGGATTTATATATAAAAGAAAAACTTTGTTATGAGTTAATTTTTTTACACACCTGGTCGCACAACTAACTCAAATGCTATGCATATTTATACGTTTTTAAAAGCACGCAATGTTTGAGTTATTTTGTGATTTCCAGCTTAAATTTCATGTTTATTCTCTCCTCTTTCTGTTGTCAAAGCTATAACTATAGATAGTATGCCTTATTTTTGTTACTGAATAGTTTTCCATAAGCGTTTTTCAAACCTATACTTAGAAGGATAAACGAAAAAATGTGGGTCACGGGTTGTCATTTCATTTCAAAACTTCGTTTTTGTTGTATTTAAAAACTGAAACAATGAAAAGAAAACGCCAACTTTTTTCTTGTTTTCTAAGGAATCAAATCAAAATTAAAATACAGGCTATTGTTTTTAGAGTTTGTGATATGACTTTATACTGTTTAGAAATGTCGATTTCAAAAATTTCTAAAATATAAGTTTTTATTTTAAAAGTATTGCTTAGTTGAAAATTTGTTTAAGTAAAACTTATAAAAGTATTGTAGTTTCTAACAAACAACCGTTTTTTCCTTTCCCCTTATATTTCTGCACTCTTCTATCAGGCTATCCAAAATTAAATTTTTGTAGTAGATTATGTTAAGATATAACATAGTAGCAACGTTCACTTTGAAGTATGAGTTTTAAGATTTAGAAAAACTGGGGTTATTTAATACTTCAATTATCAGAGGTAGGTACTCACTAAAGCACATATCATGTAGGGAGAACGTTATATTGAAGATACTTGCCCTTACGTTTACCATATAATACCACAATCGTTTTATGGTCACTCTGTCGCAAGTAAAACAAAATTGTCATAAAGTTTTTGTACCAAATTTGTTATAAAGTTTTTATAACAATTTCCCTCGTTACGGTGCACCATTCAGTGATAGTATCGAAAAATCTATACTTTTCATCTATCTCCGAAATGCTATGTGTCCCAAATCCCCAGCTAAACTGTTTCATCACACGTTAAAACAAATTTATACCTCTTTGTTATTCAGAAATCTCATTCAGAAGCTTTTAAAGATATCCACCGCTATATATGTAAAGTGGTGAACGCAAATAATGATGTATAAATGTAGTATGGTACAAATATGGATAGCTGTCGATTTGTGTTTTATTTGGTTATATTCTTCCTCTATCAGGTCGTGGTTTGTTTTTATATTTCTGAATCGTTAAAATATGGTTCTGCCTTTTGTTCAGAACAATAATAAAAAGTAAACAACAAATTAATATGCCTATGCATTATTAATGAAATTATTGGAAAGATCATTTGATTGACGTCATACCGACATCAGATTCCACCCTATGCTTATTGATTACCTCCATATCCTCCCCATACATTAGCTCCTTATTGATGAGATCTGTCATCGGGAACTAAGTGCCAGACACCAGTGTAGTTTCCAGCAAAGCGTGCAGCAGTTCGCTCCGCTGGTCAAGCGTAGCACAGAGAAGTACACTGGCAGATTAACCTCTTTGCGTGCCCTGTTAATGGTCAACCCTCTGGAAAGAATGTGCAGACGTGGCAGAAATTTATCAGTGCAGTCTCCATTTGCGCGTGGGCATATTTTGTAGAGACTGGCGTGAGTTTACACTGATTTGCATGTTTATATTGATTTATAGGTTTTGTTGTGAGCGGACGGTAAGGATATGAAAAGGATTCGCTGATCATGTACATAATTGAGAGTGATACTTAGTTTTGAATGCCATGCCGTTCGCTATAGAACTTTGAAGTTAATACTGAAGTTCACTAACTTGTTGTCTATAGGGAACTTTGAAGTTAAATATTGATTTAAATTTTTGTAACCAGAGGTATGCTTTAGTAATTCTTTGCAGCAAAAGATTAGGTAATTAAGGTGTTTCGGTGATTCAAAAGTTTGGCGTAATATTTGCAGATGAGGAGGCTACTTTCATGTTGGTTGTTAATGTTATTAGTATTTTTCATAGTTGATAATTAATAGAGTTGTTTTGGGCATCGAATAAAAATACGTGTTTGGATTTCACATTTGTTGAAGGTTTTTGAATTAACGAATAATGCATTTTTACTCCATGAATTAGAATATTGACTCGCCCCTAATCCTGAGATCCCCATTTACAGTACATGAATGAACACCACGAATGCTTTAGAATCGTGTGGTGTAAATTTCACTTGGATCTTCCAAGCTTAATTTCTAAAGAGTTAGATCTCTTGGATTTTAGCGTTCTCTAAACCGAGCTAGAGAATGTTGACTCTTACGGCATCAATAGTGATGTTGAAGTTTGTCTAAAAATGCAAGGTTTGCCACTAATACCAAACAGATAGTCAATAACTTATTCTCCTTAAGAAGATCATGACAGACCATGGTAAATTGTAGCTATAAATCTTAATTACTGTACCTCAAAAGATTTCATAGTGGTTGTAGAGAGCTGCTCTACTATGATTTCTGCCCTGGCAAAAGAGTAATATCAAACAGTATAATTAAGCCTCTCTGAAAGTCGTTCTCAACGGATCAAGTTCCTAAAATCTTGTGTTCCGAAAAAACTTCCCAGCTTAATTCCTAAGAGTTCAAAACGTTTGCAGAAGGAATTTTTCAGTTCAAACATTAAGCATTTAAATGTTTTTATTTTTTTTTATTTTTGTATTTATTTATTTATATATTATTATTATTTTACGTTACATTGAACGTTTCAAAATAAAAACCTTACTAGGCAAAATAAAAGATGCAAACCACTATTACAATTAGGGCTTTGAATTAGGCATTGAAGAAACTGAATCTTCTTTAACATGACAGCTGTTGTACTTATTTCTTGAATCTTGTTGTAATTCAAATCCGATGAATTCTAAACAAAGGGCCCATTTAAAAGCGAGTTAGTAGTGAGTTTAGCTGCTCTGCGAATTGAGCCAAGATAAACACGTCAAATTTTGAATGCATCGTTTTCTTTTGATGCTTGGGGGAAAATGGCGCTAATGATCAAAGTAAGTGAAAATTATTAAAAAAAAAAAACGGGTAACGTTGCTCTCAAAAGAAAAATAAGTTGCAATGGATAGTAATTTCCTTGTTGAAATAATATCACATTGTTTTCTTTTGTTTGTGATTGAAATTTAATAGATCTATTCAGACAAAACAAATATGTGAGAAAAATGTACAATAAGTCGTTAAAATATGCGAAGTACGTCTGGTAAAGAGCGTTCGATAGTTTTCTATCATAACGAATTATGTGCAATGAAATTTCAACTTTTATCATAATTCGATATTTCTTTTCTAGCACACATATTTTACTGTTGAAATTAAAAAAGACGAAAGCTCAATTTAAATAGTAATTGCAGAGAATAGAAAAACAAAGTAAATATGAAATTCTTACCGACCTGTTCATTATTTTCCTGCTTCATTCTGCTAATGTTAAATTATTAACAGCGTATTTATTTAAAACTAATGACGTATAAACCAGTTATAACAGCAATGCACTTAACATTATTCGTTTAATGGCCAAATATGAATTTTATTTTCAAAAGAGGAAAACTAAATCGAATTTTCTAATTTAATTAATTCTATAACGAAAAAAGTCAGTCTTTAAATATTGTGTTTGCAATCTGTTCGAAAAATGAGTGACGAATGAGTAATCATGAGTCATTAAAGATTCCTAATGGTTAAAATTTTATTTTAAGGTATTTCGTCTTACAAATAATTATCGGTTACTGGTATGACAAAAAATTCCTTTTGGAGTTTATTATTAAAATTGAATTTCACTCCTACCTAAAAGTACTGCTGAGGCTGTCAACAGATTTACCAACATGTCATGTTTCATTTGTATTGTTACTACACACTGGGGTTTTGTAGTAACAATCGCATGTCTACAATCATCAAGTAAGATGAATGGGCAGAAAACTACCCGTGACGACGAGACCATTATTTGTCATTCTGCCAATGGCAACACGATAGGACGCGTTGCCAAGGAAACGTTGTCTTCTCAATCCACAAGGGAAAGTTGTAGCAAACAGTTGCGTTGTTTGGGATCGACTAGTATCATTACAAATCCATGAATGCTTGTACTTTTGGACCGTTAGATTTATGACTTCTGGGTTCCGATGGGAGTGTTTCGCTTTCTGTTGCCAAATTTGAACACTGAACTTTTCCCCCTCGAGTAGAAATGGAGCACTTGAACCCCATTAAAGAACAATTCGGTACGTTTTGGGGTTACTGAGGGAGCACTTTCTTCGCTAATGGGAAATTGTGTTTTAAAGATTTACAGAACTTTTATTGTGTTTTCAGAAGAGTATGCGGTTGAGTTCGTGGGGTGTTCCAAATGTGTGCGTTTTTATTTAAGGATTAGGCAAAAATATTTTCAAAGCATGGCCGCGTAGCAGAAGTATTTTCAGATAAGTTGTACACCACCATCAGGCGAAAGGAAAGATAAAGTCTTGGTCCAAATCACGATTATTCAAAAATGTTAAATGGAATTAATTAGTAGTTATGCATTTTCTTTTCATTTTAATAATTAAAAAGTCATAAACGTTTTCTTTTGAATTTTACTTCTATTTTAAATTTTATTATTCAAATGCTAGAGGGGCCAAGTAATATAGTAAACCCCTTTTCCCCTCTCTGGCTAGACCGCGAGGTTGCAGGTTTGAGTCCCGTGTTAGGCATGGGTGTTTGTAAATGTATGTTGGTTTGTCAAATGACGAATATTTCGGCGCATTGTAGCCCTCGTGTTGCTGACGGCGCCAGAAAATCTGAAAACAACCAACCAACCCATCTCTGGCGGCGTCCATGTTTCAATGCATAAGTGTTTCCATTTGTATATATTTTCTGAATCATATGTTTTTGGAATGGATAAACTTATAATTTTACGAGACTTTACAAACTTAATTTTACGAGGAAATATAATTTTTTAAAGTTAAGAGTTATCTTAAATCATGTTTTTCAGTAATTGCTAAAAACGAATGTCTTTAACACAGATTTCTCTACCCTTGAGCATCGCGCATCAACGACCGTTTCTTCTCTGTTGCTCTTACAAGCAAGAATAGTGTGAGAACTATCGAAACATATATCGTCCAAATCACCAGATTTTTTTTTTCTCAAATGTCCAAGTAAGAATTATCGCAAAAACTGCCGCCAAACTGGTCATTCTTTCTGAATAATGAAAATATAAAAACGGTAAATAACACCAATCCACATCAGTATAATAGTGTAATTAAGTCATGCGATGTTCCACAACGCTAGTTTTATTTACAAATTGTTTCTTCACTGATAATTATGCAAGGAAATTTCAGAAAAAACTTGATCTATTTAACTCAGTTGTTGTTGGGAACAAAATACATATAAATTATTTTATTAACATAAAAATACGAGTATTAAAGAACAAGGTAATTTACCAAAATGCTCCAATTATTCTTTGGATGTATATTTCTTTAATAACTCTTACAACTTCCAAAGAAACATTCTCCCTTAATATTACTTCTATTAGAAATCAAAAAGGACATCTAGTGAAGAACATTCCGTATTTACGGTCCATTTAATATCGAAATTCTCGCACGCTAAAAGTTAAATTACAGATATTACAACTCAAACTATCTTCCATTGCATCTAATGCACGTTTGGTTGCGTGATTTCTAGGTCCATGTACGTCTACGATTTTTTTTTTTTTTTTATAAGTGCCTTATTTGCAGGGGATTTTATTTTTATATCTTTCAGAAAGTATATACAGAATGTTTCTCCTATGCAATTTGTTGTTGGAGGGTTCTGCCAGTTATTTCGCTGTCTAGAGTGCTAGGGAAAACAATTTGGTGTTATTGTATCAAATTGCATTTGTTATCAAGTTTTTTGATCAAGTTCTTTTTAGGAAAATTGGCGTCGAAATTGTTTGATCATATCGCGATAATCATATAGTACACTATATTTGTAGAGTTAAAAATAAAGTATTCAACAATTGATTGGAAATAAATTCAATTGGAATTTAAAACTTTTATTTATCATTTTCGGAAAAACTGGGGTCTTTCCAACAATTGTTTTGAAGATTAATTTTAACATTTTTACTTAAAAATAAATCGATATTCATTAAAAAGTTTAATTTTAGAAACTTTTTTTTTCTAGAAATTCAATTTTTAATATTTACTTTAACTGAAATACTTTTTAAATTAATATCGTTTCTTATGGACTCGTTTCGGTAAATCAGTGAATTTGTTTGTGGAGAACGGTTTGTGGGTTTAAGTTTATACTAGTTTTTTTATACTTATTGAAATACACTTTAATCTGATGTACAGACCTTCTTAAATCGAAAGAGATAAATTATATTAATATTATGTAATAAAAATTTTAGTTTCTAAGCATTAAGTTGTTTTAATATTTTTTTCAATTCTCCACACACACAAAAAAATGCGACTGAAGTTGAAAAAAAATCAAACTGATAAAATCTCTGTAAAAATGTTTTTACTGTATAAGGATATATGCTGCACGGAAAGCAACTAAGCGGAGCCTTTACGGTATTGTGACGTTTCACAAATATTATATATCAATAGAACCGACATTAAAAATGAGTGCTATAGGGTTGGTCTTTAAATTATAGACAGCAAAATAAGTGGAGTTTCAACAATTCCTGTTTGTTGTAACTGATATATGTCAAACCAATCGGCCTCCACATAGCCTAGTATGAATTTTCCGGGTTTTCTCTCGTTGTAAATGAAAATTCGAGAAAGTTTTCTATGAAAGATCGCTGGAGCAATCCTCCTCTCTCACAAACAGATATTGATACTATAACCATATTCTACAGCAGAATCCATCTCGTGAGGATATAGCGACATAAAATCCTCTGTACTTAACTCCATCTTAACTTAACATCACTTACACAGTAGATCTTCACTGTGCACATAGGCAATTCATCCATTTTGGCGACGTGAAGGCATAATGCTCGCCAAACCTTAGAGCCTTTAGTTCTCTACAGGGTTACTAGACTGAGCTTCCCAGCGTGCCTTCACGCCGCCAAAATGGACGAATTGCCTATGTGCATGGTGAAGGTCTACCGTGTAAGTGATGTTAAGTTAAAGTGGAGTTTAGAATAAGAAAGTGTAAGTAAAGAAAAAATATTAAACATTTATAATCAATTTGGTTTTATAAACTATTGAAAAATTGTATTTGTTATAGATTAATATAATTATTAAAAAAAAAAATTGACTATTTCTGCTACTTTTCTTAACAGTAGCATAAAAAATAATGTATAATCCCCCCCTCCCCCATTTATTATAGAGAACAGTAGTAAAACAAATAATTGTCTGTCGAGATCGAAGCTCGCTGGTGTTCTACAGTGTCTTTTCAGAGTTGACTAGACTGCGATTGTATTGTGACTTATAATAACTGGTCGGGCTACCAGTTAGCAGTAGGCTGGAATTACTGTTATTCTAGATATAAATGCATTACAATTTTCTCTTAAAATAACTCTGAGAAAGCTCCCTTGCATCTTAAACTAGCTTCAGTGCAACCTTTTCTCCTCAGAGTATAACAAAGACTTTGCTCCACAAAATCTCAAAGAACCAACCAATCTCGCTAAAGAAAACGCTAGAACCATTTCAAGAAGCTTTCGATTTTAGTTGAAACCTTTTAAATATTTTAAATCAATTTTCTAAAGCTTATTTTGCTTCCTCATATTATCATTGCATTTAAATTCATTTCAAAATTAATTTCTTGCTTCAATGAAAAAACACATCAAGCACAAATAAACCACTAACACGTAACATTAAAAAAAAAAATTAAATTCGAAAAATGACAAAAACGTTTGGTGAAATGACCCTTTTTGATGTGATCGAAGTGAAGTGACTTCATTGTTCCATGCGAGTGACTAAGCATGAAAATATATGTCAGTTCTTGGAAGAACTTTCATTTTCGTGAGTCACTATCCTATTTGGAAATCGATTTCTCTTGTATAAGGACTACAAATAGAGATGACACTTTTCAAGATTTTTTTTATTCGTTTCAAGAGTGTCGTTTGCAGATCTCTTCAAATCATTCACAAAGTTCGTCAAGTAGGATAAAATAAAATGCACTCTTATAAATCTTCCGGGTGTTTTTTTCCCCCCTTTCTTTTCCCCTCTTCTCTTTTCTTTTTCTGTCTTTTTTTATCTTGAATCTTTTGCTCATTTTGCCAATGCTGCGTGCAGCGGCTTGGCAAATAAGGGCACGCCATCTGTTGGAGATAAAGTGAAACCAAAAGTTTAATTTTTTTTTATTTTGTGAATTTATTTTGAATTTTTTTTAAATAAGTTTTTTCCAAATCTTAAATTTAACTAAGCCTTGATTAAAAGAGTCGACACTTTTTTTTTATCTAATCTTTTTTTAATTTTGGAAATAATTTCTACTTGGTCGCCTTTTAAGACATTTCTTTAATTATGGGGTGTCAAATGAAAAATGAGATTTTGGAATTATTGTACAGATAGACTTCTACATATTTTTTTTCACAGATATCATTAAAAATTATGTAACTTGGCTCTCTCAGTTTATATTGTTTTAAGGGGGCATATGAAAGGCTAATGAGGTTTCAAAAGCATCTTGTTTATCTGAATATTCTAGTAACAAAGAAATGTACCAACAATCTCGTAGCAAATTTAAAATGAGTAGCAAAACTGATTTTTCAATGAAAGTTGATTATTATCTTTTACCTCTATATTTTAAAGTCGGTAGACAATGAATATTATGACAGATAGTTTTGGTTAAGGCCTCTATTTAGGCCGGTTATCGTTCTGTTTGATGGTAGTTTTCTTGATTTTATCCCATTCAGAATACAAATGCTGAGCAGTTTTCTATTGAAATACTATTTCTTCCCTTCACATTAGGATTACTTTCAGTAGTCGAGACCTTAATGTAACGACACTTCAGCACAGTACATGCAATATAGCCTAAGTCCTTGAGTACCAGAAAATTACAAATTCAGCTAAATTAACTCTATTATTCAAAATGTTGTTCATTTACCAGATTGTCATTGTTATCTTTTGAAGTTACTTTTGATGTTGACTTTTCTAATTTAACCGCTTATCAGTGCACAAAACGGTTTTTTAAAAACATTCGGTTTAGATTATTTAATTGGAAAAGTTTACAAAGTGAATTCTGATGTTTTGTAAATATTTCTGGTTACGAAGGTATGGATTAGAAATCAATTAAGTACCTTCAGGATACTAAGTATCCACGTAGTTTATTTAGTTCTTTTTTCCCCCGCTGATGATCTCCAGTAATGTCTTGGTTTAGAGACTGGTGTTTTAAAACTACTCATTAATGATGGAAAATTATTGTTCTATTAGTCATTCTTAGTCAGAAAGAGCGGCGTGAATCAGCAAGTTGCGCCATCTGATGAAATAGTAAATTGATTTTTGCTACTCTAGAAGGCGTCATCATCTGTAGAAATTCTTTATAGTTACTCCTATCTTTTCCTTATACGTTTCATTCCTTATTGAACGGTCTTTGTTAATGTATTTGGTGTCACGCTATCATATTGATTGATCACTGAAGATTGTACACTTGTTGCAGAATTACCTAATTTACTCTATTTCCCCATAAAGACCACACCAATCCATATAATAAGTAATTGACTGCCACAAAAAGATTTCTTTATAACTTCAACTACACTTTGATAACACTTTGCATTTTTATGTACATTATATAATGATGTAAGCTTTGTTTCCTGATCGTTTAATTTTAGTCGGTATGATAAAACATTGATAGTAGGTTGGTAAAGAAATGTTATATTAATCAACCACAGCAGTTTCTTTAAAAGCCGGTTGTGAAAGTGCTATTGTGTCTAAACTAATAAAAATTTAATTGTTTCAGATTCATTTATAAGAACTATACACATGGGTGTGACGTCATCCTGATACCCACCACTGTTTAGAAATTACTCAAATCCTTACTTCTACCATTTATGAAACTTTCTCATTCACTCAACTAATACTTTAATTTTTTTTAACTAAACAAAGTTTTCACAATTACTCTTCATCTGTCAATTTGTACGTTGAGGTGTAATCACTTTCAATAAATATTGAAAGCCTAAAAAGTCTCTTTGGAAACTGAACAGATGTATTGCTTTTTCCGCCCCACCCATTACGGTCCCTCCATTAACTGCAGGAAGCGAAAACTATTTGCACTTCACTTCCTATATCGACCTCGAGCATTTTTTTTTTTATGTTTTCACGTCAAACCAAAATGGATCCTCTCGCTGGAGTTTTTGTCCTGTATGTTGAGTTCGTCATACGTTTTTGAGATATTCATGAAATTTTTCATTTACTTTTATAACTTTCTATTGATCAGTTTGGAAACTAGCATTGAAAATATTAGTGAAAATTTAAAGGACATACAGAGGGTAATTTTAATTAAATAACACTGTTTAGTTTAATTAAAACTACCCTCTACAAGTTCAAGATTAGCTGGAAGCAAATCTTGAACCTGTAGAAATCAACAAATCTTTTTACACGTACACTGAGACCATGGAAAAATAATAAAAAAAAAGTTTTAAATTTGAAAGTAAAAAAATAGAAACAAATGAAAATTTAAAAAGTAACTCATACAAAGTTCTTAATATAAATCCTTTACATGGACTGTCAACTTTTATGTGTTTGAGTATGCATACTGTTCGATCATTACGAAGTAAACCATTGATTCCGAACCATGAATCTTTTCCTTCCTAAAACTTAATAGAATACAATGTCATTGAGAAAGAGGTCATCTGTCAAAGTTTCAGCTAGATCGGCTGACCGCAAGTGGGTTCATTATTCCTCAGATGCGGCAACGGAAGCGTGTGTAAAAGCGGTCTTTTAGTAACAGCCCCGAAACTTGATAAGCTTGTTATCGATGAGAATATCGACATTCTATCTGTTAAATTTAAGCTCGATTGGATGACGCCAAATGGGTAAATTTTCCGCAGTTTTGCACGCCATAAACATATCCACACACAAAATCGAAGTTAATATAAGGAATTTAAAAATGAATAAACGAAATAAATAAAAATGAGAGATGAACAAAAATACGAAGAGAGAAAATGAATTAAAATACGAAAAAGAATGAAAATATGAACAAATAGTCAAAATTTTTCTAAAGGACGCGTCAAAGTCAGAAATTATGAGTTATTAATTTTTTTTTTTTTTTTTTTTTTTTTTTTGGTCAAAAACATCTTAATTTTTTTAATAAAATTCAGTCTGTAAAATGAACTTCTAAGTAATTCCTCAAATTACATTAAATTTAGATACCATTTTTGCGTTCTCTAAATATATGCATGCTAAATTTTATGAAAATATGTTCAATTGAACAAGTTTTAGATCGCAGTAAACAGAAGCGCTTAGAGCAGGCTAATGTAAGATTCCAAAGGAATTTTTATTTTTCATTCTTATTGAAAGATGTTCACATACGAACTATACAACTATAACCATTGAACTACAGACTTTTCTTCCCACTCATAAATATCTGACAGTATTGAAATTTCTTGTACCCTTTATTTATCTTTAATTTAATCGTCGTATATTTTACTAAAACTGAGAAATAACCCATTCCTGTCCAATCTTCGTACAAATATAAAATATATATATATATAAACCACCTTCTGCTGTAATCTTCCAAAGTACCCGTTAGCACATCAAAAAAGCTAAATTCGCCAACCAGACGAGATTGCTACCCAAACCAAGCTCCAACATTTCTCCAATAACTGTCTTTCGGTCGCCATTTTGACGTTGACATCTCCCATATGAGAAGAACCACAGACCACATACATTTCTATATTTAGAACCCTTACCCAGTTCGCGCCCCTCCCAATTTTTAGCCTTACCCCCCCCCCCCCCTTCTCCCCATCCTCTTGGGACTCTCCTGTTGCCATGGTAACGTGAGGGAAACCGAGACCTGTCTGGGTCTTGCAGTCATTTCGAAGAGAAGTTACATACTTGGGAGACGTGATGCTCTTTCCGAAGGCATCTTTGGGGAAGGGTTGCCGGAGTTCGGTGAGATAGAGATTTTGTCGCCAAATGGCGACAATGTGTTCGGGTTTCGACGTGTGGGATGGAATTTGTAATTTAGCTTACTAAAGGTCATAGGTGAATTTAAAGTTTCAGGATTTAATTTCGAGATATACTTTTATGCCTATGGTTTGGAGTTAGATTTTTTTTTTTTAAACAAAAAGATGACGCAGTCGGTAATTGAACAAATTAACTTATTTACTCTGTAGTATGTTCAATTTGTCACTAAAATAGATTTAGAAAGTTCTCATTTATTTTTAAAAGATTGAATTCACAATATGAACAGCAATTACATACAATATTTTTTTCGATTGGATTTTGCTTTTCTAATTTCACTCTGTTTTACTTGTAAAGTAAGAAACTTCATAGTTAATTTTAGACTTATGAATAGGGTTAAATCTTGTTATTTTTTTTCATGGTTGTCCAAGGGCCAACCACTGAAATGATCTTGGTTGTCCTCGAGTAAAGTTTGTTGCCCTTCAATTTTTTAATATTAGAGTTTATTAAAACTAGATATTCCTTTTGTTAAAATGACTTAAAAACGTGCACAGGATATAATTGTGATATTTGCTTGCATAGCCAAAGGTAAGAAAAGAAAAGATACTTGATTGACGTATACATTTTCTATTTCGCACCTGAGATTAATTAAATTTGTCAATGTACATATAAACTAGGGGTGTGGAACATCGCACAACTTTCAATTATGGGGATTTTAGCGATATACTTTTCGATAATCCGTATATTATCCTTTATTATAAGCGAAACTGAGGGGAGAAGAAAAAACGATCGTTGATGAGGTATGGTCAGGGAAAGAGAACCATCTGTGCTGAAGGCATTCATTTTTCAACTTTTACGCCATTAAAACATTTTTACGGGAATTTTGGAGGTGGGGATGTCTAGAACCCCTTAAGAGGCATTACCACAGTGATTTTTATCAAAATTCTTAGAACCGTTTTTTAGCAATCATTGAAAAACATGATTTTTTCAATGGTAGGTCCTATGGCCGCCACTAACCCTCATACCAAATTTGAACATCGTAGATTAATTTGTTCGGGCGTTATCCTGACCACAGACACACATACCCACACAGACAGAAATTTTTTCTATATCACTTTTTTGAAATCTGGTTGTTCCAAATTGTGGAGAATTGCCAAAAAAAAAAAAAAAAAAAAAAATTTTTTTTTTTTTTTTTTTTTGGCCGAATGCTATACTTTCTTTACCCTATGTATATATACATATGGGTAATTGAAAGTAAAAAGTGCTTGAAATTTAATTGATTAGTTTTATCCTAATTATCAAAACTAAACATGTATTTATGAAATAGAAATTAAATTTCTAATTGCCTAAAAGAAAACTGTAATTTTTTATTAAAGTTACTCTTTTAAAAATCAGGTTACCTCAAATTTTGATTCTTGCTTATGAATTTATTTCTATAAATTTTTCATATTAGTAGGTTGTATATAAGGCTATTTCAAGTTAATATCCTAAACCTATTTTATTACATGAATCTAATTTGTATTCATTTCTATCCTTGGTAAATTAAAAAAAATTCTAAGGTCTTCGCCTTTTAACAACAGAACAAAAACTGCTGTACAAATTATACTATTTTGTGTAACAAAGAATATGCCAACAATAAAGATGGTTCTAATAAGCACCGATGATGGTTGACAACCATCTATTTTACAAGAAAAATTTAACGATCATTTTACATAACGACATGGTGAACTTATCTTTATGTAATACAGCCTAAAAAAAATATACAATATTGAATGTCATTTCCTTAATAACATAGGACAATTTTGCAATTTCGAGATATTAGTAAAGTTCTGAATCAGCATGTTAGTTATGATGCATTTTTCTTCATTAACAGCAACAAGATACCGAAGTTTTTGCTAAAAGGTTTTATTTCTGCAGTGACTAGTTCAACACGAGCAAATTTTCTTTGAAATTTACAAATGCTTCCCTGCCAATTGTGTCAACCCTTCCTCCCCATTTACTTCCTGTGGGTGATTAGCCGGGAAGAAAATTTCCTTCCGGGAGGGCATCCATCTTACGGGATTTCCCATTTCTACACTATATCCCCGTCTCGCCCCTTCCTTTTATTGCTCCAATACATCACCCCCCTGCCTTTTATACACGCCCAAATTGTCCTTTGGACTGCACCCTCCCCTCCACCATCACTGAATCAACCCACTACTCTTGCAAACACTTGCATTATTGGCTTGTATCGTTTGCAGGGAAGCTTGGGATGGACAGTTGAATAATGGTTTTTGGAGGGAATCACTTGATCAAATAGATATGTTGGGAGCAAGCTTTGCGTTTCAATAGTTATAAATTGAGCAATGGATAGTATACGCTATAAAATTACGGTTTAGTTGTATTGACTTTTTGGAACTCCTAAGAACAGGTTTTCTTGTATGTATTCTAAAGAGGATGGAACACGAGGGAGGGGGGGTAAGTGCTATTTTTTTAGTGGTGCGTGTTGACAAAAGTACTGAATATACTTCATTGACGGATAGTGAGGGGCGGAGGGGGCTGTTATACAGGGTTAAATAGAAAAAAAAAACAATGAAAAATATTTTATGTGTTTTTCATGACTATAATAAACAAAAGTCATCACTGGCTTTCAAAAGTAACACAAATATTTAATTTATATATATAATAAGCTTTTGAACGTGTGAAATATTGGAATAAAAAATAAAATCAAAGTACTATTTTGATTTTACCGCTCACATTTTAAAGTGCGCTGCTTTCAGTCTTTGGATGAAGTCGATCAAGGTTTGACGAATCCGTACACTAAACATTTTTAATACAAATGTTCTCATCCTAAAAAAAAATATGCAGATGAAAAAGCCGTGGACGAAGCAAGACAACAAAGCAAATTATAGTTTGAATTCGTTATATGTATTCGTTGTTAGATTGTCCTCTCTATCATATTTAACAATAATTTATTCTGAATCGTATAGTTGTAGACAATTCTAATTTATTGTCGTAAATTTTCACGTAGCCAACCATAGTATTGTCTTTATGTTATTGAGATGATTTTTTTTTTTTTTTTAACCTTTTTGTAACAGATTTTGTATAATCAAAGTTAAAGCATGGTATATTTATATAACTTAAGAACAACAAAATTTACCTAAGCTATTCAATAGCAACTGCCCCCTCCGTAATAAAACTCTGGATCCGCTCTTGATATACCTTAATAATAAAATCGGGATGGCCTTTTGAATTTTTAAAAGTGTCCTATCTGGTTGAATTAAAAGCCTGAAAGATATAAACTGAATCACCAATCAACAATAAAGTCAATACTGAATGTACCTTTTCACTCATAAGAATTTATTTTTTTATAATATAATGATGGCGTATTAAAGTAGGAAGTAAAACACGCATTTAAATATTTAATAAGTAATGTTTCAAATATAGTTAATACGTCTTTATGTATTATCTAACTAGTAAAAATACTTCAACGGCTTAAAATGAAAAGGCATTTACTATAATTTTTCAAAAGTTTTCAGAAGAGCAAAAAACCTTCTAAAGTTCAACTTGATCTTATAACGCTTTCGTATATCACTCATTTGACATGTTCTATGTGCCTACTGTGTTATACAATCAGACAACAATAGACCATACTTCGATTATCACGTTACTATTTAGTTAAAATCTTAAAAGAACATCACATGTGCAATTTATATATAGTATATTTATATATAGTATATTTATATATAGTATATTTATATATAGTATATTTATATATAGTATATTTATATATAGTACATAATATAGATCTAATTAGCGAAGTTAAAGTGAAAGTATATAGCACATGTATATCATCATTTACCCTAAATTTAGAAATGCCTATTAACCCTAATGCTCATTTCCCCTTTTCAGAAATAAACTTGTAGCTTTTACAAATCCGTCATTCTTGTCTTTCTATTTCTAAATATTCCAAAAATGTACTTGAGACCAAAAGTGGAGTTGCAACATTTCACTCTTGACGATTGTTGACTCAGATTTTATTGATTATGAAATTCACCAAATATAACTATGATAAAGCATACTTTAATAAATGGTACAAATTTATTGGCAAATATAATTCTGCCGTTATAAGTTAAAAAAGGCCTAAATCCAAAAAAATTCAAATACAAATTTTAACACTCAAGCTCAAATAGCTCAAGTTCTTAAGTCGTAAAAATCTATGCAACAATATAAAAAAAAGTATTTCATTTCAAAGTCATGAACGTAAAAGAGTTAAAATATGCAATTGAATTTTATTTGTTTATTTAGAACTTTTTTCTTGTGATGGCCGTATTGTTATAAAAGAACATTTATATTGTAAAGTATTACGTAAATATATCGTATTATAAAAGTATTACTTTAATATATCGTATTATAAAAATATTACGTAAATATATCGTATTATATCAATTAATAATTATTTCAGGTCTCTTGTCTTGGGATGTAGAATCAACAGGCTGTGATTTAAGTGGTTTGGAAACAGTATGCTCTAGCATCAATACAAAACATCTTGATGATACTGGTAAGTATTCTAACAGAAAAATGCTGCTTGCAAATAACCTAAAATTTTAATGCACATAAATTGTAACCTAAAGCACTAGAAAATGTATCGTATTGGACTATGACTAATTTGAGTCTGCTAATTTTTTATGTGAGTGGAAAGTTCACAATGAGGCCAGATGCATCCTGAAGTTTCTAAATTTTGGATTTCGACATTCAAAAAAAAAATAGTTGAGGTAATTAAGTTAAGTGAAATGTTTTGGTCTATTGCATTACATAGACATTAATTTTGCAATTATTGTCTATTAACAGAGTTGAAAAAGATTTATATCGTTATTTTTTTAATTAAAAAAATTAACTTAAATGTAGTCAACTGTCTAAAAATGTACTAGCTTTTTCATCTCCAAGCATAAATATTAATGTAAAATTTAATACCTAAGGTTTGTCATGTGTTCTGAAAAACAATGAACAAGTTTTCTGTTTTGCAGATGTTCTCATCCAGCACTCGACCGAGAGTCTTGGTGTCGAAGTCCTGGTGAGCCCCACTGTGAGCACCCTTAAGCAGTGCGTCAAAAACCTCTTCTCCACCTCAACCGGACACAAGCATCTGATCCATACCGGATATACCTTCGCCGGAACCGGATCCTGGATCTTGCAAAACGGAACCTTCTCCTTTGAAGACTTCCTCCACATCTTCCAGCAGGCGGATGTGCAGAGCCAGAAGCGATGCAACATACACGTACACTGCGCAGAGCTCGGATCATGGAACGAATCCAGCTTCACCAAGGACATATTCGCCAAGGTCGCCAACGTGTCCTTCAACCCTCCTGAAAAAGTCGGAACCGTTCCAGGATCGGAATACCTAATTAGTTGTCTAGAGAGAGTCCTCAGCTCTCAGGCGCTAGAGGAAATCATGGAAGCATCTACCTTGGTAGGAAACATACGCTTTAACAGACCAACATTGTACATGTTCCCGGCTGGGCAAGGGGACTGTGCTTTGTTTGGGATCAATGGATTCAACATGCTTATCGATGGGGGATTCAACAGGAAGCCTTGCTCATGGGAGTTTATTCGACATTTAGATAGGCTAGATGCAGTGCTGGTGACCCGCCTGTGCGAGAACAATGTCTGTGGGATGTCCACTCTGATGCAAAGGAAGTCTTTAAATAACACCTACCCACAAATTGGATATGTCTTCTGCAACATTGCTGAAACAAAAGTCCCATCAAAAGAAGAAATGATCAAGAATAACGATGACTTGGTCGTGAGTGTAGTCCAAGAAGGGCATAATTTCACACAGAAGTTGAATGAGCTGAAATTAAAACCACATCAGTGCTGGCGAGATTCGTCTGTAGAACCTTTCGTGCTCTACCACAAGGTTGGACACGGAACTCTGGAAATGCATGTTCTCAGTCCTCCGAAGGACAGTAAAGAAATGAAGGATTTTCTGACAGAATGGAGCTCCTACAAGGAGACTTTTTCTTGTATCAAATCAGGCATGAAGTCAAAAAGTCTAGAAAACGCGATTCCATTGTCGCATGCAACTTCTATATGCGCTGTCCTTATCTGGCGCCCAGCTGATCCAAAAGATACCATTACCAGAATATTATTTCCAGGCAGTGCCCCACAGAGCAAAATATTTGAGAGCTTGGAGAGATTGAAGAACTTGGATGTTCTGAAGCAACCTGTAGTGACAAAGGCTTCTCTCAGCATGGTCATAACCAAAACACTAAATAACAAGGTCGAGAAAACGGTTAGTCGAGCTTCGATTCCAAATCGCAAGAATACCGCTTCTCCTGCACTGTCGATATCTAGCGTTGCATCAAGGAATGGCGACGTAGGTGGCGTAAAAAAAGAAGTAATAAAGAAAGTAACCAAAGAAGTGAAAAAAGACAACAAAGATGTTGTCAAGAAGGAGGTAAAGAAAGAAATTAAGAAAGATGCTGTCATAAAAGAAGTTAAGAAAATTGCACCAGTTCTCAAAAAGGATTCAATCGGTAAAAAAGAAGTCGTTTCGAAGGAAATTAAGAAAGATAACAAAGATATCAAGCAAGTAATTAAAAAAGAAAGTAAGGAATTGAAAGCTGTGATAGACAAAAAGCCCGAAATAAAATCTGCGGTTAAGAAAGTAGATTCTGTGCCATCAGTTGGAAAAACTGGTGAAGTAAAGAAAACGACAACTACAGTGAGAAAAAGTACCACTGTTGTTAAGAAAGAAGTCAATAAAGCAGCATCGGTTCCAAAAAGTGCAGAAATCAAGAAAAGTACTTCTAAGGTTTCAGAACCAAAAGCTGCAAAAGATGTTAGCAACAAAAAGGCTGCTGAGGCCAAAGCTGTCGCTAAAACAAAACCAAAAACTACAACCTCTACTACAAAAGCTACACCTAAGACTACGCCAAAAGCTATCACAGCTATTGCCAAACCCGGTAATAAAGTAACCAAAGCTGTTGCCGCAAGTTCTATTGTTGCTTCTGTAGTTGCTGTCACTGCTGCAGCGGTGGAGCTGAACGAAAAGAAAGAGGAAATAATAGATACAGATCCAGAAATTGTTACCGACAAAGAAACAGAACTGAGAGATGATCTAAAAGATCTTGGAATAGGAGAAAAATCAGAAGAAATGAACGTTTCCCCTCTGCCCCCAGATGCATTGTCTCCAACACCTTCAGAATCCATATCACTCACCCCATCAGACACATTATCTTCAGCACCTCTAGAGACGGTGTCCCCAACTCCTCCTCTGGCAAATGAACACATGTCAGTTGAAGAAAAGGAAGTGAATGAGATCAAGGAAATAGAACAAGATCCTATGCCCTACGAAATGGAAACAGCTGAAGAGATGAAGGACGAGACTGCTGACGTACAAGACGAAATCGAGAAGATGATATCGCAACATCAAGAGAACGCAGATGTTATGTCTTCATCGTTTATGGCGTCCAAAGATTTAGAAGCTCCTGAATTCGAAGAAGTTATTGCCAAAACAGAAGCTTCGGCTGATCTGTTTTCTGCTACAAACATTCTTGATGTCGAATCTAAGAAGGGAGCTGCAGCTGACGATGACAATATGGATAAAGAGGTTGGTGTCGTAAGGGAACTGGAATATGATGAATATTCTAAGGAAGTAGGTAACATTGACGATCAATTAGCTCATTTATCGATGGAGGGAAGTTTTTGTGCTGGAAGAAATTCTTACGTACAAGAAAAGAATGACTACGTGGAAGTAGAAGGCTCAAACAAATTATCTGAAGAAAAACAATCAATGGATGAGAAAGAGATCGAACAGAAAACTGAAGAACAGCCCCAAATTGACATGAGCCAAAGTTTTATTGAAACTAATAATACTGAAGATGAACAAGAAGAAAATGCTGAAAACATCACTCAAACTCATGAAAGTGTAGATCAATTTTCTCATTCATATCAAAAGGATGATATTGCCATGGAAAGCAATTATCAGGGTAACAAATTATCTGCTCATGATTTGGATAACGAATGTGTATCAGACATGCAAGAGAAAGAAGTCGCTGACGAAAACTATCACAATGATAACCGATCTTCGCCAGAGCCTCTTGTAGAACAAGATGGTTATCAAGATTTTGCCGAGAAGAAAGATGGTTACTCAATAGAGCAATCTTTTGCCAGTAGAATTTCAACCGATGATTACGATTTATCGCGTAATATTATTGAGGATTCCGAAATGCAAGAGACGTCTGTGGACGAACCAGAAGAGATAGTCCGCAAGGAATCCGCAGTATCGATAACATTAAACGATGAAAATTCAGAAGTTGACTATGATGACGACATGCGAAGGAAGAGTTGCACAGAATCAGAAGATGACGTCGATATTCAAAACTACATGATCAACGATCGAAAGGATTCGTTTAATCAGGATAAGTTAAATCCAAGAGCTGATGCCGACTCGGACAATGAAGATGTGGTGAAAAGTCCAACACCTCATGCTATTGTTGACTATGGAGGTCAACTTGAAGACGGAACTGGAAGTGAAGCGATTATCGAACCAAAAAGTAGCCTGCCACTTGAACAAAGTTCAGCATACCTCGCTGAAAAGCAAGACTTCGATGAAAAAGATCGCGACTCTGCGGAAGATCAAGAACAAGAGGATACTGACGACGGTGAAATGATTAGGCATCCTACCCCTGAACTGAAATACTCCGAGGATGAAATGCGAGATCCTATCGGCCAACATTATATCACTGCTCCAGGATTAAAACCCCAAGTAGGAGGCATCTCCGAGCAACCCCTTTACGAAGAACCCGAAGATGCTGGATCAGAAAGATCGGTCAGCCCTGTTGTTGAACAACCTGTGTTCGGAAGCGTCGTCGAAGCTGACTTTCCAGAATTGGTGACTGTATCAGGTGGCACTACTCCATCTGAACCCCACTCACCAAAAGCTAGCTTTGATACAAAGAAATTTGTGTCAGAAGCCGCTGTTATGGATGCTTTGAGTGAACACGATTGTTCAGAAGGGTCCTCTCATAGCCCTCTCTGCTATGATGGAAACACTACTTTTGAGTTGCCTGTTATGGAAGAACATATCCAAAAAGAAAATATTGGTGCCGAACAAGATTCCATGCCTCATGAAGTTGACAACGAAATTTTGCAGGACTATGAACAGGAACGAAGGGATTTGCATGGAGACGAAAAAAAGAGCAAGGAACTGCACGACTGCGAACAAGAGGGCAAAGATTCGCTTAGATATGAACAAGAGGAAAAGGATTTGCATGGCTATGAACAAGATAACAAGGACTTGCACGGCTATGAACAAGATAGCAAAGACTTGCACGGCTATGAACAAGATAGCAAGGACTTGCACGGCTATGAACAAGATAGCAAAGACTTGCACGGCTATGAACAAGATAGCAAAGACTTGCACGGCTATGAACAAGATAGCAAAGACTTGCACGGCTATGAACAAGATAGCAAAGACTTGCACGGCTATGAACAAGATAGCAAGGACCTGAACAGCTATGAACAAGATAGCAAGGACCTGAACGGCTATGAACAAGATAGCAAGGACTTGCACGGCTATGAACAAGATAGCAAGGACTTGCACGGCTATGAACAAGATAGCAAGGACTTGCACGGCTATGAACAAGATAGCAAGGACTTGCACGGCTATGAACAAGATAGCAAGGACTTGCACGGCTATGAACAAGATAGCAAGGACTTGCACGGCTATGAACAAGATAGCAAGGACTTGCACGGCTATGAACACGATAGCAAGGACCTGCACGGCTATGAACACGATAGCAAGGACTTGCACGGCTATGAACACGATAGCAAGGACCTGCACGGCTATGAACACGATAGCAAGGACTTGCATGGAAATGAGCTAAACAGGCAAGATTTACAGGCTTACGAGCAAGAAAATAAAGGTTTTCATGACGACGAGCAGGAAAGCAAAGAATGCAGTGCTTTCGGACAGGACAGTAAAGATTTAAATGCTTTCGAAAAGGAGAAGGATATTAAAAATGTGACTGAATCAAATTTAAATACGGACTTAGACAAGAATGAATCTACCCATAGCGAAACAATTATGGGTGGTCAGCAATCATTCCTCGAGGACAAATTGGGCAGTAATTCGAGTACTAACTACGATGCCCCATCTGATGAAGAGTCTTGCAGTCAAAATGATAAATCGGAGACGAGAAGTGAAAAATCAGATGGAGAGGATGAAAAGTCAGATATTCACCGAGATGACAGATCAGATCACCAGCAGGATAGCAAATCGGACATGATGGATGATGATCAAATTGAAAGAAGGTCGGATATGCACGAGGATGACAGATCGGATTCCCATTTCGATGACAAACAAGATGGTTACGATGGAAAAGAAGAGAGCACTCATGAGGTTCCAGAAGACACAAGATCCCACAATTTTGGCAGCGAACAATTTAGAATGGACGATGCCGATAAATATCAGATGGAATATGAGAGATACGAGATTCAAGAGAAAGGCATACAGAATGTCACTGGTGAACTTGATGACGGAGGAATGAATTTTATAGCCCCTGAAGTTCAAAACAAATCGTCACAAGATAGTATTATTGCCCCACATGACGTGGTAGGTTCCGCAGCTAACAACGATTTTAGTGATAATATTTCGGAAAGCAAATTAACTGTTTCACAAAACTTTGGAAATTCGGAAGAATCGAATGAAAATATTCAAGAAGGAATGGAGTCGTATGTTTATTCGAAAACTGAATTTTCAACAACAGAAGTAGTAAATGATGGAATGAAGAGAAATGAAGAACTTCCTGGAAATTATAACATTCCATCTGGATTTCACGATGATGACTTGGACAAATATTCATCGAATATTCCATCTAGTAACAAATTTAATGAATTAAACATATCAAGCCAAATCCCGCTGGATACTGAGAAGGTAGATATGGATCCCTCTAAACATTTAGAAAATTGTGAAAGTTCCTATGAAAATATCCATACCAAAGAAAATTATTCTGAATTTACCAAAGATAATTCCGATTTTCAGACAACCAACTATTCCGAGTTTGAGCATTCAAATACATCGACGGTTACCCATGATTTAGATAGCAAAGTTCCTGGAGACTTATCATTTGATGGCAGTAAATTCCAAGAATATGGAGGAAATGAAACGGAAAGGTACTCTGTTGATCATGATGTTATTAGCCCTCAGCATACCGAGAACTTATCTGGAATGGAAAATAAAATTTTGACTGAAGTTTCAGAGGCTCGTCAATGTGAAACTTTGTCGAAGTTTGAAGAAAATGTTCACACTTCGAATATCGCTTACAGTGAAAGCTCCTCAATTAAAAATATCATTTCTGACAACGACCAGCAAGTTGAGTACTCTGAAACGAATGAATTCGAAGATAAGAAATTCAATCTAATTTCAGGAGAAACTAAGTATTCTGCATCTGAAAATGTCAAAATAGCGGAAAATGAGGGCGATTTCCATCAAGAAATTACAGAAGCATCCTATTTACAGATGTCTAGTTCCATACACGGTGTAAGTGCAGAGGAAAATGTCAATGAGAAACATTTTGGATACAGCAGCACTTTGCACAACTTTGGTAATCATGGTTTCGATGCAGAAAATGCCACTCATTTTAAATTGGATAATACAGGAGAAATGCAATGTCCGGAAGCTAGCATGGACGTGAAAGAAACCGAATATTCGTACTCCCATGAAATGAAAACTGAAAAATTCCATGGGGATGAAACTGATAGGAAATTAGATCTTGATTCATCTCTCACTGACAAAGATCAATCTACTTGGAGCCATTCAGTTGCAGGATTTTCCACGCAATTTACAACTGAAACTAGTTCTGCAATCACTCAAGAGCACTCTAGTTATGCGACGCAGTCCGAGCAAGAAACCAGCTACATTATTAACTCCAGATTCCATTCCGATTCCCCTGAAGACAACATCATGCGAAGTGATTCATCGCCCGATGTCCCTCCCTATCCACTCGATGCATCTGGGCAGCTAGCAGATTTAACCACCACCAAAGACGAGTACCCTAACATGAATCTTCCAAAGATGGCCGCCGCACCACTGTCACCCAACAAGGCACGCAATGCAAACCACGACAGCCCATACGACGATTCGTCCGAAGAAGACAGCTCTTCGATTCCCGGAAACGTGTCGCCTTACGCCTACACGAACAAGGCATACGCTAAGGAGGAGGAAGACGTTGATGGTAACCACATCTACAAGGAGACTATTTCCACAGTAATTACTAAGGAATTTGATGGAAATAATCCACTCACAAAGCAGAACCATCATGCTCACGAATACCAGGAAACGAAGACTGAATTGGACGGCAACAACCCGCAAACGATGACCACTCACCAAGTTGGCTACTCGACTGGATACCAACAGGAAACGGAATACACTGGAGAGACCAACTACGACTTCCGGTTGGAAGAGTGGGGCAAGCCCATGGGTCTACCTACTCCACCAGACAGCGCTTCGAAAACTGTTGCGGCAAAGAAGACCGAGAGGAAGTCGATTGGCAAGAGTGACACTAACGGCAAGACCTATTCCCCCAGCGTCTCCAAGATGTCTTCGCCCATGAAGAAACCAAAGGGTACCAAGGAGCCCAGCAGTTCCCCTGTCTATGTCGACCTTGCCTATGTTCCTCACCACGGTGACCCTCAATACTGTGATGTTGAGTTCTTCAAGAAGGTTCGTGCCAGATACTACGTATTCAGTGGCATTAACCCGAGCAAGGAGGTCTTGAATGCCCTCCTGGAAGCCAAGAAAGGGTGGAAGGAAGACCTTGAGGTCACTATCATCCCTACCTACGAGACCGATACTTTGGGTTACTGGATGGCCCAAAACCAGGACGATTTGGCGGAGTATTCCATCGAGGTAGCCCCCTCTGCCAGCAGGTGCACGGTGAATCTTCAAGACCACGAAACTAGCTGTGCTGCTTATCGTCTAGAGTTTTAAGGAATGAAGGAATTGTGGAAGTTTTTTTCAAAAGAAAACTGCTTGTGTTGTGAATGGGTGCTTCTTTGTTAGCTTTCGACAACAGAAAAGAACGCAAGACGAACTGAACTATTAAAAAGTATTCGATATTTAACAAATAACTTAAGAACATTGCCTGATTTTTTTTCTGTCAAAAATGCAACACTCAATGGATGAACATTTTTTTTTTTTTTTTTTTTTTAATTTAGGAATCGAGTTGGGCGTTCTTGAAATTGAAAAATGTCTTTATTATACTTTCCGGTTTTCTTCAAAGTGGAGTACAGTCTTTTTCCATTGTTTAAGCAATTTTAAGTGATAAAAGAAAAATTCAACTTTGGGAAGAGTACTTTTTTTTCTAGGCCGGCTTACTTAAAGCACATGTGATTTTTTTTATTCACATATAAGTACTCCACCTTGAAAAATTCCATTTAGTGCCTGATTGAGAAAAAAGTGAGACTAATGTAAAAGTATTTACAGAAAATTATCAAATGTTTGCTAATATTTTCAACTTAAGAAGTCTCATTTGCTTCTGTTCTATTTCGAGGAAGTATTGACGGTATTTCTTTTGCGAGAAAAAAAGTATTTTATTCCAATGACGGTTACCATGCGCATGAAGAAAAAGATTATATGCGCTTGGATTTTCCATTATAACTAAAAAGTCTTTTTATACGAATACATAACTATTTCTGATGTATATACTATTGTTTCTTTTTGTACTAAAGCACGGATATATCGTTTTAAAAATCCTAGCTTTCTTTATATGCGTTATGACGCATTTCAACTCTGTGTACGAATTCCCCCATGATATGTTTTAAGGAAGGTATTTTAACAATTTTTTTATTCAAATTCATGATTGAGTTTTTTAAGCAGTCATTCAGAAAACAAAGTTCATATTATTGGAACTAACGTTAGAGTCCTAGAATTTGTTAAGTACATGGCATACTTACCAAAATAATATTTGGCTTGGTGATGCTATTTCCTTTTCAAAGAGTGTCAAATCGCAATGGATTTGAAAACCTTAGTAGATAGGTGTGGATAGGTAACCAAACCATAAACTGTGTGATTTTAAATAAAGTTTCTTCGACATATTATATAGAGTATATCACTATAAGTTACTTTATTATACTTTTGCGAATTCATTTTAAACTCAAATAAGTACAGCTACAAGGCTGTTTTTGAATACTTTGTGTGCATATATAATTTAAGCTAAGTTAATTGTTTTTTCATTTCTTAGCCACCTTGTATGGTTTAAAATTTTAACATGAAACATTTTATCGCGTATTCGGAAAGCATGTTTACGGAAAAAATAGTTCTTAGAGATAAACAGCTATGCATTTTTAAAATTGTCTTTGCTTTTGTGCATTTAAGTTGTGATCAAATGTGGTATTTACTTGTGGTTTTTTGTTTGTTTTTCTTATGTAACTCAGCTACTGATTTGTCTTCCACACTTCTAAGCTTTTTTATTTTAGTTTTTAGAAATCAAAATGTGTAATGAGCATCAATAAATTGCAAATGTTAGAACCTGAGTGACAAGTTCTTTTTATTTCATGTTTAAACCAGTTTTCACAAAATAAGAATGCACTGTATAAACAAGAGCCTAAATATATCAACTGACTATTCAGTTACTGCCTGACTGTTAAAACTTATCTGGGTTACATGAATTTAAACAATTCAAAATACTTATTATGGTGATAATTTGAGCATCACTCAAAAGGGTCCACTATAAAAAAAAATTAAATAACACATTTTAGCGAAAAGCTAAATGTGGTAACCAATTTTTTTTCTCTTGGCATCTTTATTACTAAGCCTATCATTGATACACATAAAATAATATATGGACAACTACCTTCCTTCAACTCTGAAGTAAAACAATTTTTTTTTTTTTTTTTTGCATTAAATGCAATTTTATGAAGACCATATGGCTCTCAAAAAACTCCACGATGATATTTAGTAATTGAAAACGCGTTAAAATTTCAAGTATTTTGGTTTTGAGATTTTGGTTAAATGTCTAACGCCATTCTGATTGGAATCAATGTAATGCAAATTTAAAAAAAATAAAAAATGGCAGTATCTGAACTATAATTTTCAAATTGAACGAATTTAGAAATATTTTCAGCTTCTGTCCATTAAGGAAGTTAATTATTTTTCTATAATAATATCGCTGTAATTATTATTTTAACACGTTAGAATTTAAATTTCATTACTGGAATATTTTCTAAAAACTATAATAAAATGTATTAGGAAATTATAGAATTTCTTTTTTAATACTTAGTTTGAAGTGATTCGGTCTCTATAGAAAATTAAAGGTTGTATGTTGATGCTTAGGGGACTCCATCTAAAACTTATCTGTTTTACTTGAAAGTTAATATTATAGCTAGTCAATTGTGTTATTTCTTTACTGACATGTTGTACAATTTTTACATTTGTGAAGATTTTTATGGTTCTGATTCCTTCATATTTTTCCAAAGACGAACATGTGAAACATAAATTATAAAACTTGCATTTTTAACAATTTTAGAAGTTTAGAATCCTATCAAATTTTTAACTTTAAGTACGTTGAGGTTGCATTATTTCAGTCGCATTAAAAGTCTATGCTAATAAAATAACATGTTGCATGTCTTTAAATGGTAAAATTTTAATCTCTTATTAAAAGCCATTGATATTTAAAGTCATCCTTATACAGCCACGATCTTTTGAAAATGAAATTTTAATAAAATTAAAACTCCGGAAAACTGAATTTTAAAAAGAAAATTTTTAGTCTTCATTAAGGTACTTGAAAAAAAGTTTTTGGGTAGGAAATTTAATATTTACTTCTTCGAAAAGAGATCTGGGTCAACGAATTATTGAACCTGTTGGCGGATAATAAATGATATTTAACTTCCTAATGGTAAATAACAAGTTGAGGCCTCTAATTTGTTCATCGAAAATCTGTGGAGTAACAACCCTTCATATTAATGTCATTACGTAAAACACATCAATACGTGATGCATTATATAAATTTACAAATTTAGGTGTTCCTAGTTGTCCTATACTATTTATAAGTTGACATTTTCTGAATACATATAAAGGCACTAAGTTCATTTTCATTGTCGAATCCAATACAAAACCATATTTTACTTCTACGGAATTTATAAAAACCAAAACTTTTTATTTTCTCAATATAGTATGCATATATATTCACATAATTTTGGAAATGTTTTACTTTGTTTTTGTCTAATATTGCCGCTTTAAATCTAAGCCTTTAAGTTGCTTTTCCTTCGCAAAGCGAAGATGTTAGCTTAACTTCGCTTGTATTCTACAATTAACAAAAACACCCTTTTTCGGATAAAAATTGCGGCTTGATTTCAATTAAAATCAAAGTTTACTTTTTAAGACAATAGTTTTTATTAATTCTGAATTACGGATGCTGAATTGTGTTAAAATTTTAAACAGCGCTTTTACTTTATGTAATGCTTCCACAGTTAACCATGAATTTATTGACCATTAGACAAGAACAACTGAACATCTCAAACATTGGTTAGTTGTCAGTATTGGTCCTCACATCAACGGTATTATTGTACACACGCTTATGCTTACAAGTAACGCGGGCTTATAAAATGTGCTTGATTTACTTTCAAGCCATCTTCCATTTGCTGCACTTGCACTCTTTGCTTGCAAGAGCAGCTAAACATGCTTCCCAAGTATAAGCTAATCTGCTGCTACATCATTTTCTTAAAAAAACATTCCATCAAACAAGAATAATTTCTTTTTAAGCTATTTTCTTGGTTACCAAAATTTAAGAATTAAATTGAATGTGGAATTTTTGTCTAATATCTGTCCCTCAGAGCCATTCGAGTTAAACTAAAATTTGGCGATTTTTTTTTTTTTGTTGTTTGGCCGGATTATGTATTATAAGTTCATTTTTATCGAATCATATTATAACTCTTTTAAAAAATTTAAAAACAGAGATAATTATAACAGCTTTTAATTAAGTTCAATGGGAAAATAAGCATTCCACTTTTCTGTACATTTGCCCCATTGTGACAAGCTCGTTTGGTTCTAATTTACAGATATTTTAACTATCATGATATTTTAAAAGAAACTGAGCAATCGAAACTAACCACAAAAAAAAATATATATATATATATTATATTCCATTAAGTATATTTGGGAATCATGGCCAAAGCATTTTCTACTCTATTTTTCTCACGCGTGATTTTTTACGCACTGCGTTTAACTAACGTTTCTTACATTAACATAATTTAGGATGTTATGATTAGAAATTCTATTTGATTATTTTGCAAGTGGTATCTTTTTTGGATTTCTATACATGCGTTTACAATTTTAATCGATTTTGCGTCCCCAACTTTCATGTCTACCCATAGATGCTACATGTTGGTATGGCTTTCAGAAAACCAGCCCTTTAGTTCTGGCACAAAAAGTAGATGATAATTTCAATAGTAGATACGTTTCTTGTCTTAAGTTATTTTAAAATAACTAACTAATTAAAGCAAGTTTGTGGAATATAAGAACGGTGATTTGTATAACTAAATCCGGAATTTAACTCAGATCGTTCGCTGCTGAACCAATGAACTATGCATTAATGAAATTTGGAGGTACAAGGCACTATCTCAATTTTTTTCTAATTTTTACTGGCAATGTGATCGAAGTTTACAAACTTCTATTAAATATGTTTCTACTCTTTAAAAATAAAAGTATCAGTTACTGTAAGTCTCAATAGAATAGCTTCCGACGTATAGTCTGGTTGATGGTAGTCTCCAGAAAACAGACTCATCAATTGAGAATCAAAGCATACAGGAAATTCCATTCGAAGTCTATTAAGTGTGAATACCTTTCTTCTGGATTCTCCACCGATCTCTAACTACGACTTCTGATTAGCTTATAAGCAATTTCGGCTCTGCAAGCAGATGAGACCGATTGAATACTCCCCACTGATCTCTAACTACGACTTCTGATTAGCTTATAAGCAGTTTCTGCTTTGCAAGCAGCTGAGGCCAATTGAATACTTCCCACTGATCTCTAACTACGACTTCCGATTAGCTTATAAGCATTTTCTGCTCTGCAAACAGCTGAGGCCAATTGAATACTCCCATTTATGCTACGCTATGTCCAAGGTGGCAAACACATTCTAGTTAGATACGGTGAGAAGTTGCTAATAAGTTAAGTCTTCTTCGGCTTCAAGTTAGTAACCAAGCATGCACTATCCAGAAGTTGTAGTTAGAGATCCGTAGGATTCTCCTTATGGAAAATGGGGCTAGTCTTATTTCCATAGCAACAGACAACGTCTCGGGAGCTATTCTTGTGATACAGTGCAAGTTCTTACTTAAGTTAGTGTTCTATACCACTTGAAAGAACACCACAATATTGCATTCATGCCTTGAGAATAGAGAGAAGTGGAGATAATGTTATATACCTCTGAAGTATAGGTTTGTGAAACTTATGAAAGTGTGCTGCAGGGTATTGTCCGAAAGCTTTAAATCACCGTTTTGAATAAAGAGTGGAAGGGCTCTTCCAACATACTAGGTCGGCATTGTTAATGAGTGTCGTGAATTATGATGATGAGCTTTAGGACTTGACAGTTTCTTTCTTGGATACTCTGATTTAATTTGCCTGTTAGATATATTAAAATAGAAGGAACTAAATATCCCGCCTATAGTCTGCCAGATCAAAACGCCTTTTTCAGCTTCTTGAGCATTTAATAATTATGCTTATACACACAAATGTATGCGTAGTTTATATAGAAGAAGATTGTGGATTTTCGAATGTATGCTGCCCAGAGCTATACTGCTGTCTTTTTGAATTGTATGTTTGTATTTTCAAGCTTATTGCCAGTCAACTATTTCCCAAAACATAACTTTATTTTAAATGAGCAATAGGTGCACAATTTTTTTTTTTGAAAAACAGCTTAATCAATTTACTTCCCATTGAGATGCATGAAAATGTATCAAAATTTCATTTAGAATTATGAAAAGCTCGGACAAAGATAGGCAATTGAATATGCAATCAAATAGTACGAATATTCCTATCCCTAACTTACTGATCTCTGACTGTAACTTCTGAATATTCATCTGTGGATTCTGCCCTATATGCAGATGAAACCAATTGAAATGCTGCCATAATGTTCCTCCAAGAAATGCTTTGTAATAGATTGCCTATGATTACTGACATACTTAATAATTTTGGGGAAAATTGCTAATAGAGGTCTATGTGATGGTGGTTGTTAAGCCTTCTTCGGTTTTTCAAGTCAATAACATGGTACGCACTATCCCAGGTTTCAGTTAGAGATCAATACCCCAACTCTAAACGTGAATTAGGATTTTAATCCCATTTTATAAATAAAGATATTAAATTTAGTTAATTGCAAATAAAAAATTTTAGCATAGTGATATTGATATACTACTATTATTATTATTAAAGCTTAATCATTCAAAGCCAGTCTTGGTTATGGTATTAATCAAATTCACTTGTTTCTAGAAAATACTACAATGATTTTTCGAAAGTATATAGAAAGAATTTTGGAAAATAATTGACTGCTCATGGATTTTCTTTTTATTTAGATGTTGTATACGTTTACAATATAAAATATCAAAGGACTGTTTATGGTTCCTTCATAAAGTAAATGTGATGTGACTTTTTTTACAATCTTTCCTCTGCCACTTTTTGCACATTTTTGACTGCGATATATTTTTTACCCCCTTTTCGATTATTTGCTTAATATATAAAGGAACGCTCTGTGGGCACTGTGATTTGTGTGTTGGCGCGTTTATAAGGCAATTGGACGCCGCCCAGACTGTAAACTGTAAGTTGTTGAATAAAAAAAATTCGTGTACCTCTATGTGACTGTTATTCTTTGTGTATATCTCTGAGTTTACTAAAGAGAGGGAATAAAACTTTGTCTAACTTTACAAGCATTCATTTTATCTTTCACAGTGCACCGTTGTGAGAAGCAAAACTGCACGACTTCTGAAGATCAACATTACCAGAGAAAATAACAATTGTTATTTACAAATTGGAAATTCTAGTCTATACAAGCTACCTTATAAAAACAAAACTAAGCCTATCATGCAAATACTGCACAAACGTACTAAGCAAATCAGTTTGAAGGAATTATATTGCTACTTGAAGATTTCAACTAAAAGTTCCGACCGTATACGTGCATGAAATTTGAAATGAAACAGTGTCTTCATATTATAATTATTAGAAAATCGTGTGATGGCTCCAAATTGTGATACATATCATGCTTATCAACGAATTCACCAAGTTGGCAATTGAAAGGAATTTCTAATATTTTAATTTATGTAGTACTTTTTTTTAAGCAAATACCTCCGTGATTATTAGTAAAATGTGAAGAAATATATATATTTAGTGCAAGCCAGCGATTCTCAACCTGTGGGGCGCGAGCACACTAGAGAGGAGGCGCGAGAATATCCAAGAGAAAATATTATTTAAAAAAATTGATTATCCAAATGAAAGGAAAGCATACATAAACTTAGAAAATTCATTTCGACGTATTTAACAAATAAAGTAAAACAACTTACTAAATCAAAACTTACTAAATCAAAACTTACTAAATCAAAACATACTAAATTAAAAATAAATTTAATAATTATTAGGGACTTCATTGGGCCTGTCTTGCAGAGCAAAGTTTTTCGAAGGAAGGCTTAATATTAGAAATAGCCTCTCTCAGTTCTGTTTCCATATTTAGCCGAGATCTATATTTTGTCTTCAAAGATTCCACAGCAGAAAATTGTTTGAAAATTGTTTTGAATTGATTTGAAAAATTATTTTTCGCAATTGTTTTGAAAAATTATCTCCAAGCATAGTTTCTACAATCTCAATTGCTGCTGGCAAAATAAGCTCTCACCAATGATGTGATGTTTTTTACATCTGGCTATTTTATATGAAACTTTGTGAGATGCAATTAAAGCTTTTTTATTCACAAAGTTTCTTTTGAAAATGATTTTTGCTTTTTTTATGATTTTAATTTTAATTCGAAGAATTCTCTTAGTTTGTTGACGTACTCACTATGAAACGTTTCCAAATGTCGTTTAAGTTTATAAGGTTTCATGCTGTCTGCGGCCAATATTTTTGAGCAAATGATACACAGGGACCTTTCTTCTTCATTTACTTCAATACTGTAAACCCAAAATTTAAGTATTCTTGAGAATATTTTCTTGATTTTATTTTCGGAACCACGCTCGTCTGTGTATTTGTTGATGCTTGACTATCGTCTAATGTTCGCTTACTTCCGTTTAAAAATTTATCCATGAGTGCATAAATCTGCTGCCGTGAATGTTTAATATGGTAAATTGCAATTCACATGAAAACATATTTTATAACACTTTCACATTTCAATTAAGTAATTTTGTTTAATTTCTTAATGAAAATATATTTTACTAGTATGTGCTTTCACAGCTTGGAATTTAAGATTTTTTAGAGGAATTGCTTTTATCGAAGTTTATAAGAATTAGATTTTGTATTCGACTGCTGATACACATTCACAATAGATTCGATAGCGATAGAAGGATCGACTCGAATGAGACTAGCTGGAATTGAAACTTATGTTATAGAACATTTTCCTTCTTCATATGAGAAAACATTTGCTCTGCGCATGCTCGAGACGGCATTGGTCGTGTTCACCGCCAGCTTGACAAAATGCCAGATGTGGTTTCTCGCCAACGTTGGCTCGCTTTTACTCTTTTTTTGGCAGTTAGTTAAAAATAATTTAAAAACAAAATCTAAAATATTCAATATACATTATATAATATACATTTTATTGTAAGCGGGGGCGCGATGAAAATTATGATTGAAAACTGGGCCGCGAATACTGAAAGGTTGAGAAACGCTGGTGTAAGCTTTTATAAAAAATTGTCTCTTAGTGGCATTGTTTACAATTCAATTAGTTTCTAAATAAAGTGTCTTTTTTTGTTAATAAACTATAAAAACAATCTACTCATTGAGTTAAAGCGATTGAAAAAAAAAAAAAAAAAAAAATTCGTTGCGTTACTCACAATTTAACAAGACAAGGCTTAATATGTTTCAGAAGAAAATCTAACAAATTTTTAAATCTGAAAAAAATTTGCTTAAAATTATTAATTTTCGGTTATACAAAAAAAAATATATTGTACAAGTTTAATGATAAAAATAAATTGCTTTTTTGAATATTTATAAAGAAGTAGAACAAATAAAGATACCAAATTCAAAATTAAACAAAAAATAACCGTCTTGTACATTTCTTTACTACTGTTCATTAAAACATAAACAATTTATTAAAGCACGCGATAACGCAAGTAACATTAACGACAAAAATAATGTCAAATACTGATCACAAAATATCACAGCAAAGAAATCAACTCTAAGCAGTTTTCTATTTGCTTCTTAAAACCGAAATCTAGTCGCAAATGACTTCTAATCAGACGAAACGGTCGTTTCGCCGCCAACCTTAAAAAAGGCAGAAACGACAGTAAGTATCTATTCTCTGCACAACTTCCAGCGAAAAAGCCGAAATTGACTATTTTCTAGCGCGCTTACGAAACTTCACATAATTATACAAAAAATACCATAGATTCGTCTCGGTGATATCTTTCAAAGAAAAAAAAATTGAGTACCTAGGACAAAAGACAACGAAGAAGAAAAATATTGAAAATTCCAAAACGAAATAAAAAAACGAGTTCTAGCCCGATTTTGATGTAAAAATTTAGACAAACGTACAGCCCTAAACTAATCTATAGATCTTCAAACGGATTGAATTATAGAATGCGGAATGTTTCAACTTAAAATCCTACGCTGGTTTGAACTTCATTAAATAATTCTTTCTATTTTTAATTAATTTAAAACCACTTTTTTTCATTTCATAATTTGGCGACAGATAAAGGCGATCAGCTTGTAATTGAGGTTCAGATATATATGCCAAAAGTTGCCAAACAGGTTTGCTATCATTTGGAAGTTAGTTTTTCCGACATGTTAGGCTTAAGTGAGTTTTAACGTAATGTTAAAGTATAGGAGAACGAATTGGACTATAATTATATGGCTTATAACATCTTTAAAATTTAAATAATTTAATTTTTGAAGAGATAGAATTAAAGAGAAATATTTGTTCTTTAAGTTGCATGTGTTATTTGAACTGTATGACAATTTAGAGAGAGTTAACTTTCAAAAACATTTTAATTTCGGGAAATCTCCATTGAAAAATGAAAACAATCACATTTTGTTGCAAGATACTATGGGCAAAGTATAAATGTGGAGGTTATACGAGGTGACGTCACAGTCAACTCATTACAGAGGACTAAATGAACCACGCATTGCGATTGGCTAATGGAATTTGCAAAAATGTCATTCGTTTTTAAAGATGTGTTGATTTTTACTTTCCGTTGTAAAATGAAATTGTAGAATCATATATCATCAAAATTGTAATTTCATAGTGAATTTTAAAATTGTTGTTAAGAAAATATTTTAAATTTTGTCAAATATCAATGGGTTATTATGTGAACCAAAATAATGCTTGGTATAATAAAAATAATTTATACTGCAATATTTATTAGACTGTAAAAATATTGTAATATTTATTTGTAACAATTTATTAGTATAAACTTTCAATGGGATGCACGCTCTGGCCTTGTAAGTTAAAGGTGCCGGATTTGATTCCTGTGTTAGGTGTGGATGTTCTTTGTGATTCGGAATCCACGTTAAGCTGTGGGTCCCGGACTGATTAGTCGTTATTATGCACCAAAATAGTTCGTTGTGCGTACAAACTAACCAATCGAGCTGAAACTTGGCAGACAGTATCTTTGTCAATGGCAACGTATTTCTTTAAGTTTTGGGAGTTGAGTTGCCATACACAAGTTTCTAGTACTCGTTCGTGATAGATTTTGATGGTTACTGCCGTCCGCATTCAACCAATTTGTCAATTTTCAAGTAGATTTTGGCATGCAAGATATCATTGAACTCAACTTGAAGAATTATGAATATTCATGGTACCAGGTGTACCATAGGTGGTACTACTTCTGGTTTATCAATTTTGAAGATAAATATGGCATGTTGGGTGTCGTTAGGCTTGTATTGAAAAATTATGAATGTTTAAGATACCAGGTCTGGCATAGGTAGTACCACTTTCGGTTTATCAATTTCCAAGATAAATATGGCATGTTGGACTTTTGTTTTGATGAATTATGAATGTTTAAAGTACCAGGTATGCTATTGGTACCACTTTCGGTTTATCAATTTTAAAGATAATTATTGCATGTAAGGTATCGTCGAACTCAGTTTGAAGAATAATGAATATCACTGGTACCAGGTTTACCATAGGGGATAAATAGAAAAACGATGAAACGGACAAATTCAAAAAAGAGAAGTCGTCAGTGTTTAAAAAAAAGTTATGATATCCCCCCAAAAAACACTTTTGAAAAGTAGAAGAACCACCAACCTCAAAAACACAAAAAACTTTCTTACAATAAAAAAATCATTAACATGATGAAAATTTCAGCCACAAACACAGTGATATAAAAAAAATGGCCAACCTCTGATTAAAACTCTCAGTTGTGACTCGCTTACGAATGTATGCTTACTTAATTTATTTTTAACATTTAAGTTCCGCTCCCATAAAAATTTACGCTGCTTGAGGTTGGCGCCCGTCTTAATTACTAACCTTTAAAACCCCCCCACACATAAAAACTTTCCAAAATGTATTTATCAACCAAACAAAAGCTTACCAGAAACACTTTAGTTTCCTACTTAAAAATTTCTTAATAACGATTCAAATGCAAGCGTTTGAGCACAGTTTCTATATACTATTTTGAAAATTACACGAGCATGAATATTTACACCACTTTGTATTTCCTACCCATCCAAATGAAATCATAAACTCGAATATTCGTGCAAACATCCATAAATTAGTTTAAACGCATGCATTGTTAATATTCCTATGACGGGCGCCAACCTCAAGCAGCGTAAATTTTTATGGGAGCGGAACTTAAATGTTAAAAATAAATTAAGTAAGCATACATTCGTAAGCGAGTCACAACCGAGAGTTCTAATCAGAGGTTGGCCATTTTTTTATATCACTGTGTTTGTGGCTGAAAATTTTCATCATGTTTATGATTTTTTTATTGTAAGAAAGTTTTTTGTGTTTTTGAGGCTGGTGGTTCTTCTACTTTTCAAAAGTGTTTTTTGGGGGTTCTATATTTTGAGCTAATTCAACTTCTTGTAATAGGAGTCTGATTTTAATTCTATTATGTCCTATAAAATCAGATATACTACAGCCTATCTTTAAAATTCCAAAGCTGAGATTGCTACATGAGACTCTAAATTCGTCCTCTTACAAATTATAGAAAAATAGCTCCCCTTATGACTTTTCTTTTCATTACACATCAAGCCTACATAAATATAATATTTCAACTTAAAATTAATATTGAGTGAGATAATAATTAATAGTTTAAAAAACTAAAAAATACGCTTTAATTGAAAAGTGAGCTAAAAAGTAGAAAATAATTTTAAATAAGTTTGAAATAAGAATAGAGTGATTAACAAGAAATATTTATTTTATCGTAAAAAAGCGTGGGGTGCTTTTTAAGATATTTTCATAATGGCTCTACACTTACCAATATCTGTCATTAAATATTTTCAACAATTGACATCAAGCACCCCACGCTTTTTTACGATAAAATAAATATTTCTTGTTAATCACTTCTATTCTTATTTCAAACTTATTTAAAATTATTTTCTACTTTTTAGTTCACTTTTCTATTAAAGCGTATTTTTTAGTTTTTTAAACTATTAATTATTTTCTACTTTTTAGTTTGGTTTTCTATTAAAGCGTGTTTTTTAGTTTTTAAACTATTAATTATTTTTTCTGTAAACTCTCATTTTTTTTAGTTAGTGTACAAAACTCTCCAGTTGTTTCTGCCAATAGTCACATGCTTGTCTCAAATTTAAGTCATGTGTATGCCTTAGTACACGCCGTATTACTAGGCACAAAACACTACCGTGTCTTTGAATATGAAAAATCACTAATCCTGAAGATCCTGGTAAGGATAATGCGACTAAAAAAAAACACGCTTTGTATAACTGTCGTTCAAACGACAAATCTTTCAAACGGCACACCAGGGTTCGATTCCGGAGAAGGTTGGTTGGCTGGAATTTAACGGCGCAAGGGCAACACGAGCTAATCCTTGTGATAAAGCGACAAACTTATTGAATTGTCATCGGTCCTTAATAAGTATGCCAAATTTCGAGTTAATCCGACGTTTTGAAGGGGGTCAAAATCATGTTCAAAGATTCCGTTACATACTAACATACATACGTCTGAAGCTAATAAAAGCGTATTAAAAACGAACCAGTAATTTAAGAATGTCTCTTGGTATACGATATAGTTATTTTAGTACCTGTCCCTGATAAGTATTTAACTATGGTACTATTTGGATGTTAGCCACAGAGTTAGACTACGGCACTAGTTGGAGATTAAGTATGGAATTTTTCTATGGTACAATTTGAACTCTAACTATAGAATTATTCTATGGTATTAGGGTACTAGTTTGACCCTAGTAGGATAATTAGACTATGGCACTAGTTGGATTCTAGTTAAGAAATAGACTATGGTATTAGTTTAACTCTAGCTACTATGATACTAATTGGGCTCTAACTGTGGAATTACTATGGGACTAGTTGGACTTTAACTATTGAAATAGACTACAGTACTAATTGGACTCGAGCTATGGAATTACGTTATGAAACTAGTTGGACTCCAACTATAGAATTAGACTATGGTACAGTTGATCTTAGATGGAACAGCTATGAAAATAGAAAATGGAATTAGTCTGAATTTTGCTCCGAAATTAGACTGTGGTACTAGATGGAGCTTAGCAATGGAATTATTCTATAATGGTTATTTTTTATGACAATTCGAACATTGTTACATGGACTTATGAATGATAATAACTACTTTAAGTGAAGTTCATTGAAGAAATTAACAATATGAACAATATTCAGTTAGCGACTTAGAATCTAATACATTAAATCAATTGCAAAATAAATGAGGTTTAATGTAAATAGTATATTTAACAATTGATTTTAATATAAATATCATAAAAACTAAAGTAACAAAATTTCGTATCTGCAGGTGACTTTCCAGAGATTATACGAGTTTTCAAAATAAATTTTTGGATAAAACAATGATACATCTTATCTATGTTTAGGTATTAATGTTACATATTTCTGAGGAAATAATTCATCGCATCAGTATTTTTGAAATAAATATGTTACATATTTCTGAAGTTATTTTACGAAGAAAAATGACTAACATTTCCAAACGCTGCACATACATAATTATTCTAGATACGTTGCAAGTTCAATAGCACCGGAAATGACAGTTATTGTAAGTGCTATATCATACTTTAATGCAATTACATTTGATGAATAAAGCTTTTCGGCATCAAAATAAGGAAATAAAACGGGGAAGGGGGGAATGAAAATTATTAAAAGGACGATTGAATCACTGATATTTTTTACTCGGCGATTTACTGCATAATTTTGAATTATCATTGCTCACTCTGTGATCGTTTATGTACGGAACAATTTTAATATTAGTGTGCCCATTTATAAATAACGAGTCATAATTTGATATCAATAGAAAACTAATAATTAATCTTAAGCTGTTAATTGTTATGAAAAGTAAGCTGCTTCAAAAATAAAAGGAAAATGTATTTATAAAAGAAATAGGAAAGCTTATATATTTGCTCTTTTTTATTATTGTTCAACCTCTCTGTTTAGTATCTTTTTAATTTTTGATTAATCTAACACCCCCTATCTTTTAAAAAGGTGTTGTTTTGTCAACAACGTTATCTGGAAGTCCATCTATGGCCTTGATGTCGCTTGTATGGAATTTCTGGAATCGTTTTCTTCCCATAGCAAGTACAAACAGAGGAAAGTGTGGATCTTTATTTTTTTACTCTTGCTTAGAGATTATAAAAAGAAACGTTAATAGGAGTATCCGTGGACATCGAAGGAATGTTGACAAGTGGCTTCAGACAGGCTTACTCAAAGATTTGTTTTTTCAGTGCTGATAGTGTATCTTCTCTATTGACGAGATTGAAAAGGTATGCCCAACTGCGAAGTATCAGGTAAAGGCGTAGCCAGAGATTTTTTTCGGGAGAAGATAGGAAATTACAAGTAAAAAAAATCAGGAAATTTCTTTTTATTATTAATGCCGAGAGTACTTAGTAATAGTGATAACAGTCAGAGGGGGGGTGGGGGGTGTAAAACGGCAAGTATATCTTTTATACGTAACATTTTAAATAAATTCACAATTTTAAACAAAATGAATCCTTTGATTTTTGTTTTCTAATAGATAACTAAAAAATGTCGGGAGGTTATATATCCCCATATACCTCATTCCCATGGCTGTGTGCCTGGTATCAGAAATCATTTTTCTAAATTTACCATAATTAGATTAGAAGAAAAAGTATACAAGTTTAATTTTCCAGTGTACTAAAATATACAGCTTATAATTTTTTTAAATAAAACTTATCGAATATTGTATCTAGTGAAACTACTTTTTCACTTCGAATTTAAACATAATTTATGGATTAAAATAAAGGTTTCGTCAAGGTAATTAAGTGAACAAAGAATTCTCTGAATAGAAATGCCTAAAGATCTGTACTGAAGAAGTATTTCTAAAATATCTCTATTTTAAATTAAATATAAGGCATGAAATAACTCTAGTGAAGTTTACAAATAGTGAAATCGGATTCGGTCGGTAGGTAGGATTTAATTTCCAATTAGCGCAAGGTATATCAAGGGCTAAATTGACCTGATACAGATTTCAAATTTCATAAAGAAATGCCATTTCGGAATCCTTTCGAAGAGAAGCTGTCCCGCATTTGAGTCTCGAATAAGGGAAAACAAGAAATTCTCACTAGGATGCAACCCCATAATTGACAGACTGTCTGACGTAATCGGAGCCATATGTTATCTCATTTTTGAAAACGAAGATTGCAGCAGAGATTCAAAGCAGTGATTTGTTTCCTTAACCCTTCGAAATTGTTAAGATTTTAAGATAATTAATCAGATTAAGATGTTAACAACGCTACGTTAAATTGAAAAATCAGGAAAATCTGAAATTATTAATATATGAACGACTTATCGACACATCATAATTTTAGTTTACGTGAATCGTGATTTTAAATTTAATCGAATCGCAATTTTAAATTTACGCGAATCAAAATTTTAAATTTCGTACATGAGAGGAAAATAACTTCATATTCCTACTTGTTAAGCAAACAGATGTTTTAATTTTTTTTATTTTTTTTTATTATTTTTTTTTATTTATTTTTTTATTATTATTATTATTTTGTGTTTCACTTAGTAAAGTATGTAAAAAAGGGAATTTACAGATTCTAGGAAGTATTTTGTTTGAGGAGCAACCGGAAGACTACGGAAGTACACGGGAAGTACGTCATAGAGCAATATCTGTTTCTGCTACAAAGATGCTAAGAAAAAGGCGGGAATTGAATACGGCGGTTGTGTTGTTTTGACGAAACGTATCCATCTCATCCAGAACAATTTGGATACAATATATAAGTGAGTGAAATATTCAATTACATCTTGTTTATAATGCATTGAAACTGTCCCGTTCTGATTTTTAAAGTGCGTAGTTACGCAATTTTGTTAGTTTGTACATTAACTGAAACTTCTATGTTGAATTGGAACTGATTCACTTTAAATTTCTTCGTATCATAATTCTTTAGTCTCACTCTCTAAACAGTTTTATAACAACTTTAAATAGTAATCTAACAGAATTTTAGGTCACTTAATACTTAAGTTTCAGAGTGTATATACAATTTGATTGAAAAAATAACTAGTTTGATATTTTACCAGACATTTTCAAACAACTTTTATGACAGTACCCATAATCAATGTGTATATTTTACTGCTCTCCATATTTTAAAAACAAATTCCTTAAACTTATTCCCCACTCTTACCTTAAAGTCAATGAAGGTTTTTTCAACCAGTAGTTTCTAGGTGTAGCCACATGGTTTGCTATCTTCGAATGCTAATTCATAAATCTCGCTCTCTGCACAGATTTATAGTAACCATACATATTTTTCAGTTGTATTTCAGCTTCAATCAATCGAGTAGGCAGTTGGAATGTAATTAGCGTCAATGATTTCTATGATTACCAACTCGCCCATGTATAGAACTAGAGAGGATACATTTTTTCTGGATGAGGTAAGAATGCTAAAGCTTCACAGTTGCTAGCTCATTCATAAATCGGTCTATTCATATTTAATGTGGAAATATTGTCAAGGGAATATGGTGCCAGTTCCTAGACGATAGAGTTTCGTACTATTAGCAAACCTATTTCTTGTGGGTTTTCAGTTGTTGTGTAGTACAGTCAACTCGCGATAACCTGAAGTTCAAAGGACTGGCCAAATTCTTCGAGTTATTGGAATTCACTTGGATGTTTTTTTTTATATTCAAGGCATATTCTTGGGACCGAATGAAAACTTCGAAATAAACGAATATTCGACTTATGAGACTTCGATTTATAGTGAGTTGACTGTATGAACAGCCTTTTTGAATATCCCACCATGTTATAAATTTTGAATTGGGTACCATATTGAATTGGCCATGTTTAGACCTTGACACCAACTTATCAAAATAGCACCAACCCTTCTACTTAAACTAAGAATTTACCCATTAATTGATTGCTTAAACCTATTTAATTAAATGGAAGGCTTGGGATTAATTAAAATTTGCAAATAAATTTATTGTTTAAGTTGTTAAGAAATGTCTAGTTATGTAAACAGTAGGTGGGTACTCTTCCTTTAGACGGGTATCGGATAAAAATCGCCAAATTGCAGCAATATCTCATTCAAACTTGTAACCTTCGAATCATTTATATATTTCCTATAACAAACCGTTATAGGGTTGCTATAACAAACAATGAATATATTCATTGTTTGTTATAGCAACCCTATAACATTTATGCATCATGTAAACATTTAAACTTGGTACCAACTGGTACCCTTCTAACGGAAGATTACCCAGTAAGTGTTTTTTAAATTAATACAGAAAATTTAATCAAAGAATCTAATATTTTATAATTTAAACTATTAACTTTGTAAACAAAATCATGCCAATTTTCAAAAAGCTCCTATTGTATTGTAGCATTAAAAATAGATTTCCTTTTATTATGGTAGAGCTGTAATATTAGTGTTTACCAAGTGATTTTGTGTTTTGTTGATATTTAATTGTTTGTGAAATAAAAATTTAATATTGACAAAGTGGCAAAATATTTCATAATTTAAAACCACAATAATATATTCAATGCATGTATTTATATTGCATGTATTATATTTGGTTCACCAGTGCAGTCCCCCTTATCTCCATTTTATTGCAGCTTGTGTTTCTTAAGCTAGTTGGCAATTAAAGTGAGAAGAATTTCTGGTGCTCTACACAGAAGATCCTGTAAGTTATTTCAGATTCAATGTTAACTTAAAGCGTTGTATTTTTATCCACCAAAAAATTGCTCTTTACAAATGAATCGTTCATTTGGAAAAACAAGTCACTGCTGGCAACTTTGAAAAATCATGAGAAATTAATATTTCTGAATTGGATTTTAGTATTAATGATAAAAATAAGTTATGTAGTGGTACTTTTTTTTTTCACTTAAATTTAAACAAAAGTGAATCCTAAATGGCAAAAAACACTGAGTCAAAGGTATGGCGAACCCAGAACAACAACTGAAGTGAAAATCAATCCTGCTCTAGTATTGAAAGTTGATGTTTAAAAATGTTGAAGTGAACTGCCAAAACCATTAGGTTATGGTTGCGATGCATGCTATTGCAATTTAAGCATTTCGCTTTTGAACTCTGTTAAAAACAAACATCGCAGGAAAAAGTTAAACAAATTTGCAAGTTTAACAACTAGAATTCTAAAGGAATAAAGTTGCAAGTATATATGGTTATATTTCTGTAACTACATATGTATATCTGTAGGGAATATATTTTACTGATTTATTCCATTTGAAACTTTATTGTTCAATGACAATAGACTTCAAAGCCTAAATACCTGTTTTTTCTTGGCCCCAAGCAAATAGAAATCAATCTTGATCAGAAGTAATTACCATCCACTTCCTACATAATGTATTAAATTGCTTAAATGAAATGCTTTGACTATTACCGGTTTGCAAAATTATAATTTCCAAAAAAATGTAGAAAGAGTGTTGCGCAAGGGTAGTACAGTTGCATTTATGTGTCCTATCCAGGGCACTTTGGAACACAGGGTTAACCTGTTAAAATAATTTATGGTAAATTAAAATTTTACATTATATTGCTATGTGTTTATCATCTAGAAGTGAAAGAAATTTGTGAAATATTGTTTTTGATTAGTATGGATTTTGCAGCACCAACTAAAAGTGACTTGTAATCCAGTAGATGGAATCCAAAATTATTGTAAATAACCAGGTTACCAATTTTCTGTACATTTTGCATTTGTGTAAGATTTTACATTGGAAAGTTATATTTTATTCGAATTGAATTATTTTTCAGGGGTTCAAAAATTGAAAGATTTATGTGTATGAAAGAATAAACTTTAAAATTACATCTAAATTCTAATAAAAAAATATCTATAAAAGTATTGTTACAATGATTTATATTTCCTAAGCACTCATGTAGAATAATAAATGAAGTGTAATTATTTCACTAAAATATGTTTATTTTGCATTCGAAGGGTGTGTTAAGAACTTATTTTAGTGCAATAGTTTTATTTATATTTTTGGAATGTAATTTTTTTTACTTATTTTTATGCTAAGCGTTTGACTCATTGAATGTATTGAAGCTGTTTACTTTAGCTAAAAAACAATTATTTTTACAGAACTTGAAATCAATTCCAGTTTTCAATGTGCAACAGTGTGTAAAGAAAAAGTGCATATGATCAGGTATACATATATATATTCTCCTAAATCGTAGATTTCTCAGCTCTTTTATATTATGTTATTTATGGTATTGTTTTAGTTTGACTCTAATTATTTTACTTGACCTCTTTACTGAAAATTAAAGAATAATCATAAAACGTTTGAAATGAAGTATAATAAAATGTCCAACAAGTAAAACCATATTTTTGACGTAAAGAAATATATTCTTATTTGTCAATAGCAAAATAAACGCATTATTTTTTCCTTTAAAATCTCTTAATATGTTCTAATCATTGTAAAAATTTCAGTAAACAAAAGTATTTTATTTTTAAATAAAAGAATTTAAAATAGGGGTTTTTTTTTTGGGGGGGGGGGGATATATTTTATTTATATCCTTCACACCCCAAGTGTTAGTCTTACTTTGGGATTTTACTACAACTTTACATTTTTAAAGATAGTTACATTCTGTTAGAATCAGGTTTTTTAATGTGTGTCCAAACTAAAGTTACATAGAATAATCTGAAGTTGCAGTTAATGACATTTAATCAGTTTTTGTCAAACATAATACAGATCAGTGGAAACACTAATTTCAGTACATTGAATGTAGTTTAAAAAAAAAATTAAAAAAAAATGGGAAACTTAATCAAATTATATTCACCTGTTTGTCAACATAGTATAATTGTTTAAAGTTTTGACTCTTTTTTTTTAAGCCATTCTATGTTTATTGTATACTGTGTTTCATAGTAACTTAATGTGAGAATTTTAATAATTTCTTTCAGATTCTGTGCTAGAACTTCAAATAGACTGCTGTGGCTGACGATACTATTTGACATGTTTGAATGATTTACAATATCTGTTAAATTTTTAATTGTATTAATTAATAGTGAATTATTTTATGATGATACCAATCTTTGCGTTGTTAGTAAATAAAGCATTCATTTTATTCATGTTTTTTATTGAAATAAATGGACTTTACTAAAAGTTATTATAGTTCTGTAATTGTATTCGTTGATTAATTTTTAGGTCAGTTTCTTTTATGCTGAAAGTTCTAAATTTAAATGTTTGATTCTTGATTTTTTTTCAGAGATGCTGCAGTTCAGCGGAAAATCTAATTTCAGTTCTTTAGAACAAAATTTTAGTTTTTTTTTAATGTAATAAGAAAATTAGGTTTAATTAGATTAACCTGTTAGCCTAATTTAATAGTTTAAAGTTGTTTGACTTCTGGCATTTTCTTTAAAAAAATGATTTTTTTTACAGGTTTTCATTGCTTTTATGTAATTTCTGTTTTTTTTATTGGGGGGGGGGGTGGCAGCTGTTCCATGTCTGTTTTTGTGGGAACAAAATTGATTGTATCACCTTTTTTAACACAAGGTTTGTGTATTCAAAAAAAAATTTCAAGTAATACATTAATTTTGTCTTGCTATTCATTATATTGATCGTGTAATTCAATTTTTAAACTGTAATAATTCAAAAATTTAAATTATTTCTTACAATGACAGCAAATTTAATTCACTGATTTCCTTTAACTTGTACAAATGCATAGAAGTAGTATGTATGTAGTGAGAAAAATGTGCAGTTTTTTTTTTTATGTAACCGGAAGCTAAAGTAAATACAGTTTTTCTAAATCTGTTATATATATGTATTTTTCAAAAGGTTGGCTTAATTCAGTGTTACTTTGTTCTTTTGTAAAAATTACAAGAATTCTGCAATATACATTAACAGGAATTTTCAGGAGAAAACTGTTATTAAAGCCTACAGTTAGCTTTCATAAATTAGAGGTTTACATCCAGGTTTTTAGAAATCTGTTTGTTTACACTTATGATCCTTTCTTAGAAAGTAATTTTATCCAATTAAATGTCCCAAAATTCAACTACCATTAAAGTCAATCATTGTAAAAGGAGAATTTTTTGCAGAAGAATAAAAATGTGCATTTTAAAACGCAATTTAGATTTGGGACCTTTTAAATAAGGATATAATGTTATTTGTACCAAAATAAATGGAAAGCTGCTATTCTAAATTTAATAATTTGTGTTCATATAATTTTAATTGGTTAAAATTTACTTCCTTTTAATTTTGTAAAAATGTTAGATATATTATTGAAAATAATTTCATGTTCAAATGCATTTATAGTAAATTCTCGATAATGTTTCCCTCACAGGTTTCATTCTGTGAATTTTTAATATTGTAAATTTCAAGAAGGAAGGCACATTCGTGACGATGCATATTGTGAACTTCAGTACCTTTGGTCAGTTGCAAAATAATGTATGTTTGAGCCCCACCGCCAAAAAATGTCCCCCCCCCCCTTTTTATTTTTCAAAAATTGTTATGAAGTATAAGAATTAATTTTTTTTTTCAATGGGGCTGTAAGTGAAACAATGTGAAATTGAGTCTCCCAAAATATCAAGCATCCCTTTTTCACTTTACGAGCACACATAAAAATTTGGGGTGTGGAACGTCTCGCAACTTTCAATTACTCTAGAAAATTCGTCATTGCAATAAAATTTATAGTGTTATATACCATTTTTATATTTTCACTCATTTTAATAAAAATGGCCAGTTTGCCGATACTTTTGGTAATAATTTTTACAATGGCAAACAAATATCAGCCATGATGGAGAAATTTCAATGTTTATTCAATAGACATTACATTGTCCTTATGCGTGAAACAGAAAAAAAGTAAATCGTTGATGGACGATGCTCAAGAGCAGAGAGCTCTGTATTAAAGGCACTCGTTTTCAACTTTTTATCGCATTTCAACTGAAATTTCTAAGGTAGAGACGATTAGAACACCTTAACAAGCATTGGCACAAAGATTTTAATCAAAATTGTTAAAACCGTTTTTGAGCAATTATGGAAAAACATGATATTTTATGATTTCAATCTTATGCGCATGTGCAATTTTTGATGAAAACCTTAATGGTAGATCCCATGGCCACCACCAATCTGCACTCCAAATTTGAACATCGGGAGTTATGCTGACCACGTACACAAAAACATACATTTCTTCTAGGCCACTTTTTTGAAATCTATGTTCCAAAAGATGGAGAAATGCGGGAAAAAATCATTTTTTTTTCACCTAATGCCATACTTTCATTACCCGATATACACATATGAATACTTGAAAGTAAAAACTAGCAGGATAGCCATCGCATACTGAAAACTTTTTTCAAGATATCTGCAGTTGCTTACTCTTCATTGCGAAATTTCTATCGTCCGATAAAACCTCCATTGACTTTGTTTGCAATTAACTGTTGTCAGAGAATTTAAGGAATTTCAATTTATAAGAAATTTCATTTGCTCATCATATTTCCAAAAGGGATAGCTGGGGAGTTTTTTTTTTTTATTCATCACGTTTTAAAGTATATTTTTACAATTTTTATTAAAATAACAAATTGTGAAATATAATTTGGACATTTTAGTTATTATCCTTTTTTTTTTTTTTTTAATTCTTATTGTAGTAGTTTTATGCATGGACTCTTAAGTTTATTTCCAAGGTGGTGCAGATCACAATTGAAGGATGTGCAAGGCTGCTAGTTTTTATTCAAACCTTAATTTTAACAATTACTTGAATTTAAATTAACCTCCCTGACAGCTTCTTTAAGTGTTGTGAGCGTATATCACTTTACACTTGTTATAATTCACTGCATTTTTTTAAAAAAAATTTGTATAGTCCAATTTGTGCAGTCAATAGGAATATAAAATAGTATTTTTGCAATTTTAAGAGAATATAGACTTGTTTTACAGATAATTAGCAGTTTGCTAATTTTCGTGGAGTCTAAATAAATATCACATTATATTTGTTTATGATTAAAATACGCACAATATAATTTTGAAAACAAAATAAATCGAGCCTTAGAACCAGTGGCGAATCCAGGATTTTCCTGAGGGGAGGGGGGGGGGGGCGCAACAATTTGCTGTGCCCTAGTCAGGACGAAATTAAATATTTAAAAAAAGTTGGGGAAAAAAATCAAAATCTAAGCAGTGTTCAAAAAATATGTTTCAAGATCATCCATATCCATTGATTGACCCCCCCCCCCCTCCTCATTCGTCACATCTCCGACTTGATAGCTTAGCGTAGGGTGGTTAACACTGTCCTTTTGTTTTTTATTTACTATTTTATTTAGTAAAAAAATTGTATTAAAAATGTACCGTACATATTGAACATTTTAGCGAGCTACTTTTCCGGAGGTATCGATTATACTGAAGCAATTCCAAAATGAAAGCGGGAACTTGCTACTTTTATTTGTGACTACGTATAAACCTTACATTATATTTACATCAAACTGGGAAATCAGTAATTGTACATCAAAATTTAACATTCATAAAATATTTATGCAGTGAGCTTAATAAGTAAAAATACGTAGTTTTACTGGATAATTCATAGCTACTCGAGTAATCTAAAGTATGTAGGGAAAAATTGTTTTCCAAAGAGAATGTTTTACTAATAATTATAAGCAATATTTTTAATAAGGCAATAGAAACAAATACAATTTAATTATTGATTAGTTATTACAAAATAAATTCCAGTTTCGAAGTCTCTATTGCCAATAGTAGTATACTTACACATAAAAAAAAGTATAATGATAAAATTAAATGAAAAAGTCCAATGATAAAATTTGACATTATATAATATCGTAAAACAAGACCCCCCCCCCCCTCCCCGAAATAATCACTGAAAAAAAGTAGATCTTCCTGCTTCCAGAGGGCACCCACCGAGTACTGCTACTATACACAGATAATACTTTTTACAAAACTGTTTGAAAGTCTATTTCTTGTAAAAACTTGTCATACCTTTCCACTGGTGGTATTGCAAAGGAGGATTTTTAATTTGATGGCGACAAACATGGCGCTTATTTAGAAGCCCGAGCTAGAACTGGACGTGTTCTTATGCAGTTTATAAACAACCTTTCTATCAAAACTTTAAAGTTTAGCCAATTACCATGTCCAGCTGAATGAAGGTGACAATTTCCGAGGAGGGAGGGTAACCCAAATAGTCAGTTATTGCCCCCCCCCCCCTGTTTGGCGTTGAAAATTACGCATGTGAGAGTAAAAATCTTTTCCTCCCAGCCAACAGAAAAAGTTATCTTTGGTCCTGAAAGACGGGAAGAATATTTATTGATAATTCGATCCCAGAATACTTTTAACAGAAAGAGATGTGTTTTGAAGTGTCATGAAATGTCTTCAAGATCAAGGGGGTGGAGGTTTGAATGCTTGAACAATCTTTCAACGTCCGTTTGAATGAGAAGTTAGAATTAAGGCTTTAAAAAGAACCTCTTGATCCAAAAATAAGCTTTTCCCCTCCCCCCCCCCGGAAATTAGATGAAGGTCGAAATATGTTTGTTGTGTGAACTTATTTAAAAAGATATATATATATATATATATATATATATATATATATATATATATATATATATATATATATATATATACTCAAGCTGAGGGAGTGGCGCGCGCCCCCTGGCTGGATCCGCCATTCCATAGAACAACACCATCAGTTTAATTTAAAGACGTGTTCTTTAGATTTTAAATAGATTTCGTTAAAAAAATTTAGATTTTCCATGATTTAAATTATCAAGTATTTTTTTTTTTTCAATTACCCTTATATATACATATGGGGTAATGAAAGTATAGCATTCGGTAAAAAAAAAATTACGATTTTTTTTGTTTTTGCATTTTTCCAAGTTTTGGAATTTCCTGATTTCAAAAAAGTGATCGAGAAATATTGTCTGTCTCTGTGGTCAGCATAACTCCCGAATAAATTGACCAACGAAGTTTAAATTTGGTGTATTGATTGGTGGCGGCCATGGGACCTAACTTTAAGGTTTTCGTCAAAATCGCGCATGCTCATAAGGTAGCTGCCATTGAAAGAAACATGTTTTTCAATGATTGCTAAAAATAGGCTCTAACAATTTTGATCGAAATCGCTGTGGTAATGCCTCTTATGGGGTTCTAAACATCCCGCATCTCTGAAATTGCAGTAAAAATGCTTTAATGGCGTAAAAAGTTGAAAAACGAATGCTTTTAACACAGAGTTCTCTTTCTTTGAGCATAGCTCATAAACGACCGTTTTTTCTCTTCTCCTCAGTTCCACTTATAAGAAAGGATAATTTAAGAATTATCAAAAAGTATATAGCCATAATCACCATTTTGGCGGAAGTTTTCCTTTTTAGAGACCCAGATAAGAATTATTACAAAAAATATCACCAAACTGACTATTTTTTCTAAATAAATGCTGAAAATATACAAACGGTAAATAATACAAATTCACGTCAGTATTATAGTGTAACTGAAAGTTGTTCGATGTTTCACACCCCTAGTTTACTTTGTAATTTGTTGATTTATCCTTTTTGCCAATTTATAACAGAGTGGCCTATTTATCTCCTTTACAATAAGATATGACGTCAAACAAGACAATTTAATTATTTTTGCCTTTCCCTTTTTCATATTTCATGTGTTTCGGAACATCTCAACTCCACTAATGGCATTCTTTTGCTTTGTTGTTATGGATAGTACTATTCTCTTATATGACGTACTTCTCGTGTACTTCCGTAGTCTTCCGGTTGCTCCTTTTCTTCCTAGAATGTAGCGCGTCAGTAAAAAAGAGGGGAGGGAAGGATCAAACGTTTGGACAGTCGTAAATTTTCCTTAGAATATACCTTGTTTGTGTCATGGACCACAACTCAACATATGACTCTCCTCTTCCGTTGTTAGAAAACTTTTGATTTAATTTTTAATGCTTGCATTGGCTAAAATGAATCTACCAAATATTAAGAATGAAAAAAAAAAAATGTCCTCATTATGTCAATAAGGCATTTTATTTCGAACACTTGAATTTATGAAAATGTTCATAGGACGCCAGCAGAAATATTCTTGGGGGGGGGGGGGGGATAGAAAACACCCAAGCGAGGTGGATATTTTTTTTTACATTAATTCTACAACTGGCTATCTTAATGAAATTTTAATTAATAATTTGTTTTAAATTTCTGTTCTATTTAAACATTTTAAAACCCTATATCATACTTCTATTTCCCTTGTTGACGAATGTTTCGGCGCATTATAGCCCTCGTGTTGCTGACGGCACCAGATAATCTGAAAACAACCAACCAATCTATTTTCCTTGAATCATGCCACTTACTTCCATATTATTTTTAATTTTCAAAATCCTGGGCGTGCAAGTGTACTTCATGAAAATGTTAATAAATTTTCTTAGCGCTGCTGACAATTGAGATAGAATTACAGCCGGGGAACAATTTCCCTTCATGGCGCCATCTATCTATTTAAATCATATCTATTATTTCCTCACTCTCAACGGCAACCAACTACTTATCAAAGCATTTGATTTGGCTGGATTTGCCACTTACGATTTTGGGACGAGTCAAGAGGACCTTTCGCGATTTTGCATGGTACTTTATATTATTGTAGTCACTATAAAAAAATGTAAGATTTATTTTGTAAACGAGGAATCTATATTTGTCTAACAAAATAATTTTCGAACAATTTTTAATATTGCGAAATCAGTACTAATTTGTCACTTTTGATTCTTGATTATTTACGTTTGATTCTTGACTATTTATGAAACAGGAACCTTGAGGTCTAACTTTAGCAGAAAAGTCAGCAGATAACAAAAGGGAGTATGCTCGATCATTTTGGTGGTGCAAAAGGGGCCGATCAGTTGAACCCCCACTTTTTGCGTGTTCTTAATGATTTGGTTGTTACCTCTCCTAACCCCCAGCCCAAGTTAAAAATTAAGAGTCATAAATTACGGTACAGCTCTTCAATATTTTGGAGCAATATTCTTCTAACAGAAAACTAAAAATTAACCAACCAACTAAAATGGTCAAAACACTTGACAAAATAGGTATGAATATTCCATTGTAGTTAGAGCTTTTGCAAATCCAGAAAGATCAGTTTTATAAACATCATAATTTTCAACTGATAAAAGACTCCTAAAAAGCTGTAAATGCATTAATATATTGTTTGACAAGAGAATTTCAATGCCACATTTCGAAAGAAACCATTGTAATCATGTCATAAGATATTTTATAGTGGTTTATTACGTCACTTATAAAAATCTATAAGTAATATCATAGTGGCTACTAACAATACAACTCAGCAATCACATGTAAGCTAGGTTTGTTTACATTTCGTATCATTTGTTTTTCATGATATGGACGCTTGAAAGTTTTATATTTTCACCGATAAGCTTTCTGTTAAAAGATTTAATAAAAATCTAATTTCTTGCATGATGTATCATATTCAAATTCTTGTTTCTTCTGTTTTATTTACAGTGCTACGTAAGAGGATATCTTTATTTAATATATTTTAATGTGTCATTTTAACTGACGATTAATTTAACGTCTGACTTCACATACCAATATGAAACACACTTATTCTAAAAATCCCCCGATTTCTTTTCAGTTGACCATTTTTAGAACATTATTTCCTGCACACCTGCAAAAATAACATATTTCTTTCAAATCCTTTTCTGTCATGATCTATTAGAATATTGTTTTACTAAATATTTTTTTCAAAATATAGCGGTTAGGCAGAACACCTATTACAATCCAAATATTCACAAAAAAATCAAATGTATGGTACAGCTGTAACATTGGACCCTATTGACAACTTTTGTTTTACTAGATATTTTTTTTTCAAAATATAGCGATTTGGCAAAAAAAGTTGCTAAAAGGATGTTACTCGTAAGACCCCTTTTTGGATTTACTCATTTCAAATCAGGTTGTACATCTAATTATTTATCTGATTTAAAAAAAAAAATGCCTTCAGTGTAAAGAAGTTTCAGCATTCCATTTAACTTTTAAGAAGTAGGTAATTTAAGTTAGCTTATTACCTAAAAAACTAATAATAGTAATTTAAAAAAAAAAATTGAATAATATAATAAAACCACAAAAATTTGACTTTCAACATTTTTAATGAGCTTTTATTTCTGATGTTATGCTTGTTGTAGAATTTCATATGCTTCTAAGCAATTCTCCGGCAGAAATTGCAGCTTAAAGTGTAAAGCAGTAGTTTTTTGGGGCAGGACAGACTGGTGTTCCGTTTTAAAGGGTGAAGTAACTGCAAAATGAGCATTTATTACATTTTTCAATACTACATATACTTTTTTGTATACTACATTCTTTAATTCTACATAGGTATAAAATTAGTTTATACATTCTTAAGATTAATTATGAGATTAATATTGTTCATGCATTCCAACCCATTACCTCTTGCTACTTAATGTAATACCTACAATAATTTAAAATACCCTTTTACCTATTATAGAATTTTTAATTATACTAAGTGTATCTTTTAGTAGTTGCCATCCAATGTACACCTACATGGCAGAATACATGTGATATTTAATTTTACAATTGAACCAAATGTTTCTCATTAAAATTTACTGATTTGAACGAGTAGGAATTTCAAAAATATTTTTTGTAATGTTAAAAACTTTATTTGTTGACACCAGTGCTTATCATGGATGCCCCCAGGAACAAAGGAGGTGCTAGACTAGATTTTTATCTAAGTCATTATTTTTTTTAGAAATGTTAATTAATAATTATACATTATAAATTATACTCTTTGAGAATAATTAAGATTCATGGTATATATTAATGAAAGCGCAAGAGAAAAAAATACAAAATAGTAAAAATATATATTTTTAATGATTTTTTTTATCATCCAACTAGATCTCATGGCATTCAAGAGACAGTGTTTAGAATAGAGAAACTTGAAACTGCAAAAATACAGAAGAGTAACATTTTTTTATTTCTTCCAAGTTTTGGATATAATAAAAAAAAAAATTTAAAAAATGCATCACGAAGGCAGTAATGGAATATGTTCAATTGAATTCTAAAAATAGATTTCAAGGTAGAATATCTGATGACTTAAAAAACAAAACATTTTCCTAAAATTTTGAGAACTACACTGGAAATGATTATACAATAAAAGGAATAAATACTTCTACTCATTAGTCTCTAATATATAGAAAAGAAACAAAAGACTAAGTTAATGGGGGGGGGGAATGCTTATTGTAACATTAAAAAAAAGTACATATACCTTTTATACTTATCTTGGAATTTACATCTTTTCCCTCTTTTTTTTTTTTTTTTTTTTAAATTTTCAAGAGCCTGGGGAGGTACAATTGCACCTCCTTCCACTCTCCTGAGGGCGCCCATGGTGCTTATCATATATTTTAAGCTAATAATCATCAAACTGCACGTCATAGTGTTTGTACAGCTGTTAATCTAGTTTTAGTGAATTTTAAACATTGAGATGTGCAACATAACTGTTTTTAGTTTTACCTTTTTGTCTACCCTTTTACCAGTTATCAGTTATACTTATTTAATTTATAACTATCTTTTAGTAGTTGGCATCCAAGCATCTTCACTTGCAGTGCAGAATCCTACTTACAAGGATTCAAGTTATGGTTGTATTTGTTCCAACTACACTTGTGGCTGCTGTGCTCATATAGAGGCACCAAGGGTGGGACTTAATGATACAGGTGATTGTCACACATATTAAATGTCTACTGTATATATTAAGGCATCACCTAAGCAAATCTGGTTATGTTTTCCAGCTGACACATTGTAAACATAAGTTCATGTGCTACCCTCCTCCAGAATTCCACAACTCGCTAATGTGAAGATTAGTGGGCAATGTAGAAAACCATAGGTTCCACTTGAAATATTTGGCTTGAGTAAATTATCTTGTTTGAAGAAAAATGAACTTAAACCTGTTTAATATATTCATAAATGAACAAATGCATTTGTTTCTGTCTTTAAAAAGCTGTAACAAATATGGAATATTCAAATACTCTATTTCCCATAAAGCCAGAACACTGAAAATGGCTACACATGTTCTCAAAGCTGTCACTATATCAAATAGATTGCATTTAAGGAGTCGAAAAGGGACGAGTTGTTCCAAATGTATTATTTCAATGTCGTACTTCAGCACAGACAGGATGTTGACAATTGTAGTTGGTAAAATTTTGTTGCAAAGCAGATCTTCAGCTGATAGTTTATAAAATCATTTTAAAAGATAAAGTTTTGTCCTCTTATTTAGAAGCTTCTAAATGCTTCAAAGAAAGTTATTTCCCAAGTTTAAAACTCAATTATTTTGATAAAATGTTTTTGAGTGCACTCACTTTAAGCTCTTGTTACATTTTGTAGTGTAATAACTTGTTTTGTTCTTTTCTAGGATGTGTTAATCTTACTTACCTTCCAAACGAGTATGGAATATCCTTCACTGTGACCATTGATAGTCTGACTATATATAATGAAACAATATCAGGTAAATAATTTATTTTAAACCACGCAGACATTCCATTTTCAATTATGGCTAATTACAAGCTTTTACGTAAATATTTTAAGCTTTCTAAGAATCAGTATATTTAATCTATAGTGCAATTAACAAACCTTATTACCTTCTCAAAAAAAATTTCATGAAAATTCTTCACAAAAAAAGCTTAACAAAACTTTACATATACTATACCAAAATGAAACACATTTCACCCCTAAAAGGTGCTCAACGATATATATATTTTTTTAGTGTAATTTTATCCACGGATAAAGTAGGACGTTTAGTTATACCATTATCTATAAAAGTTATGAAAAAAATTATTGTATTTAAATATTTTAGAATTTAATGAAACAATTTCTAAAGCGCAAAGCACATTAAATGATCAGGTAATTTCATGTTATATCACATATTTTTAGAAATTTTTACTGTTTTCTATAAAAAAAAGTGACAACAAATTCCTATTTCAACACTTAAAATTTCTAATTCTATAATTTACCTTGGTAGAAGGGTCAATCTGCAATGAATCTGTGTTGTCGTTGCTAGCATCATACCACATACATCCAGATAGAGATAATTTGAACTGTAAGGGATAGAAAAGGAGGCAATGTTTAGTTACTCATTATTTGTCGAAAGATAACAGGATATGGTTCTGTAGTTCTTTTTTTACTTTCCTTATTTAAAAGTATTTGTTTGATCTTGAACAAAGCATCTTACCTCATTGCAACAATGACTGAATTCAAATTGAGCTGTATTGAAACTGTTATATAACAAAATACAACTTAGCACAATGTTTAGCATTTACTTTTCTGGCATTCACCAATATTAGATTTTTTGTTTGTGAAATTGTCAACTGATTGGATTGCCAACACTTTTGAGGCAACATTGCATGGGTATAACCAAAGAAAAACTAAGAAATGCTTTTAAGCCCCTCTGACTTTTGAAAAAAGTATAAATTTCCTAAAAAAAATATGTTTAAAAAAACTTGTTTGATTACATTATCATTACATGACTGTTAATTGGTTGCTTGTTTGGTTGAGGGATTTTTTATGGCACAAGAGCCAATGTTGGCTATGCTGCACCCAGTGGTGTAGTGTAAAATGGAAAGGTGTGGGAACGCCATGTCTCGTCGTTACAAATGTTTACTTTTTTTCTGTGGGATACGCGGGGGGAGGTAAAAATGACAACGAAGAATAAATAACTTTATTTATACTACTTTAGTAATCTCAAAACAGATTACGAGCACCTCAAAAATTTAAAAGAAAAAAATGTGTGTTTAGACATTTTTTATTTAAATAATTTTTTAAACTGTTAAGTTATATGGATTTTTAACAATTTGCTGTGCACAATCCATTTTAACAGATTATTTGACACTTTATAAATGGATTATAAGACATTTTCAAACATATTACTGACACAAATTTTTAAACAGACTTTTTACAACAATATTTAAACAGATTACTTACAACACATTTTAAACAGATTATTGACATGATTTTTTTTAATAATTTTCATTCAGAAAAATTTCCATAAGAGATTGAATTTAGATTCAGACACATTTGACTTAGAGCTCATCATAATAGGGTAGTCAACTTATCTGTGTTTTCAGAGCCTAGATTTAACTTGAACATCTGACTTCCAGAATTTCAGAGATTCCTTAACATGCAATGGGATCGAATAAATTCCCAGATTCTGTAGCTCCTTGAAATCTGTTTTCAAAATGAATTAAAAAGATTGCGATTGTTGCAGACGTCGATTAAGAGTTTTACATTTTTTTTCTTTCTTGAAATGAAAATGTAGAGAAGTTCTTCATTCTTGATAGCTTTGGCTCAACCAGATAATTTCTGTGGGAGGGGTTTTACCTAAGTTTGTTCCAGTATTTCTCTGTATAAGAAACAATTTCCGTGCAAAACTTTCTCATGTTTGTTGCATATCATCAATACTTTTACACTTTTTCCCTCTGAGGGTCATGGGCGTATATATACGTTTTTTGATCCCCAGTTTATCCAGCAATACTCAACACTTTTAAATTTATAAATAAAATTTGAAATAAAATATTTTTTATCTATTTTTATTAGGATAATAGTTTAAAACCCATTTAAAACTAAATAAATAAAAAATTATTTATTTGAATCAGAAATATGATTTAAAAATTATTGCAGGGAAAAAAATTTACAATTTTGCCCAATACCTGGACACTCAGAGGGTTAATCTGTCACCTACACTATGACAAAAAATTAAATGGTTTTTGTCTAGTTTTAGTGTTGTACAAAACATTCTAACATTGGACAACATTTTATCCAGATCCCATATTATCTAGAATTCTAAATAATAAATTAATATGAAATTCTTTCGTTTATTTAAATTCAATTACATAAGGAGTAATATTTTAGGTTAACGGACAAACACCAATATCATTTTGATTTTGGTGACATTGAACATTAAAACATTGAAAGATTGGAAGGGAGGAGGGGGAGTATAATGCATCAATCGGATTGTTGATGGAATGGCCATGTGCGGGTTGTCGCGCCTCTTTCAAATACTTGAACTTGCCTGCTCAGCTCTGAAGTTATGGATCGAATACGAAGGCATAGTTTTCACTATAGAACTTTTTCATTTTCTTATTTGACTTTCCGTTAAGGGTCACGTAAAGAAAAAAAAATGCAAAAAAAAAAAAAATACAAACACAAACTAAAAAAAAATTTTAGGTGAGGGAACGCCGTTCCTCCTAAAAAGGTAAAGGATCGCCGTTCCCACGTGTTCCCGCTCCACTACACCCCTGGCTACGCCACACTGTTAATTGGCTTTTCATAAGCAAATCGAAAGTCACACTTTTGAAAAATCATTAGTGTTTGAACAGAAACCTTAGCCCTCTTGCACTGCCTGCGTATTATAAGCAAGCTGCCAGTTCCCATGCAACAGTGATATTTGGATCTTTTGATATATTTTTTGGATCTAAACCCTTTAACTCCCAAGGTTCTTTCAACCAGATAAGATACACAATTTTGTAACACTAATAATTTCTTTTCATTAATGTGCTCATAACTAAATCTTTTTTATACTTTGACAATTTTCTGTTCCTCCCACAGCAAGAAACCCACCCCCGGCTTGCTTTGGAGCTCCAATCCTCAAAGAGTATGCAGACTTATGCGTCCACTTCTACGATTTGGACATATCCCGGACCAAGATGCACGGATGTGCAAAACTGGAAGCCAGGCTCCACAAAGTTGTTGTTGGCTCGTACAAGCTCGGTTGCTTTAATTTTGGGAATTTGCGATGGAAACATTATCATGCCGAACTCATAAAGCAAATAAGAAAGAAGCAACAGGAAGTGAACATAAATATTCAATGAAGTACTTTTCTTTGTCATGTTTGTATGGGTGTTTTCCTTAATTTGTATGAAATTTTTAAATGTGTTTAGATTTGTGATTGAATGCATTCAGTGCAATCAATAATGCAACACTTGATGTTTTGTACAACTAAGAGCTTTGTGATATCTATATTTGTTCTTAATATCCATTTTATACCACTGTCTTTTAATTGCAACTTGATATTGGTTGCTAAGCCACCATTAAGTTTTTAAATTAAAACAAAGTGAATGCACTATGACCATTTGCTGCCCAAAATTTGGACAAGTTAACTTTTTTCTGTATTGTTTATTCTGACAATGCATTGTTAGGGTTAGAAAAATGTAATCCATCCTTGTGAGGGACATTTTGTTTACAAATATATAGTGCATATTGAATACTTACTAAATTTCCTTTTCTATTCAATAACTTTTTGTGGTTCCTATCTACTTTAATAAATGCAGATCACATTATTAAATGCATCCATTTTTAATGAATTCAAATTTTCCATCAAAGTAATGTTAAATATAAATGCCTATTATAATTTTTTATGATTTAATTTTTCATATATTTTTGTATGATTCTTTCTTTATTACCAAAGACAAATAAATTTATTAAAAAGAAAACATACCATGTTGTGGATAGAAATTTTACTGAATTGACCTTTACTGCAATAAAAATTAACTATAACTTTGTATTTCGGTACAATAGCTGGAAAGCTACCCTCCTCATAATATCTTATTGTATTCAAATTGGCTTGTATAGTTTTGTTAGTCATGGTATGAGCCGACAATTGTTTTATATTAAAAAGCAGTTGAAGTTTAATATCTGCTTTAAATGGAGTCAGATTTCAAGAAAGCTTAGAATTTTAACAGCATGCAAAAGTTTTAATTTTTCATATATACTTATACTTTTAAGAGAAAATAAAAAATTTTAGGAGGAAAAGGATTAAACCTTAATGAATCTGATCAAGGAAAAAAAATTCTATTTAGGAAATGTAAAAAATAGTTTATTAATTAGTAAAAATTTTATTAAATATGTATAAATCAATTTAATTCTCTTAATATCAATTTGTTGGTCATCTTGCCATCGCCTTATTATACAACCATTAGTTGAAGTATGACGAAACTTGATTCTCTGACATTTATTTTGGATACTAAATCGAAGTATAAAATATTATAATGAAGTTATCGTTAAATTTTTTAAAATTTATTTATGATTGATCCCTTATAATGAAAATTTTATGAATACATATGTAAGTTTCCATGAATGGCATCAGTATTTTCCACTTCTTTCTTCATCAATTAGGAAATTAGTTTGGATTTTTTTTTTTTCATATATATATAATTTTATTTCTTATATAAATGAAGTTACATCAACGATTTTACAACCAAATGTAATTTCTATTTCTAGTGCATTGGGATCCAAAGGAAGTCTCCTTTCTGATTTCTATTTTTGATTCCAAAGATACTTTTCGCCAAAGATATTTTTTTTTTGTTTAGTGATAAGTGACCGGCTAAGCATTTAATGATAAGTTGGTTTGTTGATGCCCACAATCAACGCCGTCTTTACGTAAACAAATATTAACTGGGTATAGCAACATAATTTATCAAATTTGGCAATATAAAATATCAATAAATTAGGAAAAAGAAATAACTAAACATCAGTTTTGACTCAGTCCTGATTAGAGGTAATGCGAATTCCTCTAAAAGTTTTAGTGGAAACTTTTCTAGATCAAAATTTCAACAACTGCACCTGCATTACATTCAATTATACTTTTTTTTATCTCGCTCAGACTTACAAACTAGTATTGGTACTGTGTTTGATGAAGTATTTATTTTGCTACTTATTATTATTAGACTAATTTATTGGAAATCCTTTGAGTAAGTGCATTTTTAAATCATTTATATTAATTTGATTTTGTGGGCATTTTGAAAATCTGCGGATTAGTAATTAACCCACTTGCCATCACTTTGTCGAGCTGAAACTTGGCAGATAGATTTGTTTTCGATGACAATGCATTCTATCAAGTTTTGGGGGTTGTCACTGAAATACGGCTTTTACACTCTCTTCTATCGTATCAGAGGACTAATTTACCTACTCCAATCGAGCTGAAATTAGAAGGTAGACTTGTTGTTGATGACAATCCATTCTATAAAGTTTTGGGTGCAAAAGAAAAAGTTAGTCTATGGCACGAAATGAACTAACTTTTAGCTGAAGATTTTCTTCTTAAAGATTAAAAAAGTAGATCTCTACTCACAATCGCTTAAATAAGTTGCAGTTGCACATAAAATTTAGCAATGCGTATAAAGGATTTATATTAAAAACTTTTTATGGGTTAATTTTTTAGAATATGGTTTGAATTTTGATCATACAGGTGATCAAAATTCAATTGTGATCAGTGGAGCCTCTGGCAATTAAGTGTCACCCAATAAACAAAAATTGTAGGAAAATTTTCCGAAGAGAAGCAAAGTGGAACGATGTGTTTAGCTTCTTCGGGAATAATGGAAAATGTGAGTATGGGAAGATAACGTTTTTTGTGTGTTTTTTTTTCAGATTATCTAGCGCCGTCAGCAACACGAGGGCTATAATGCGCCGAAACATTCGTCATTAGACAAGCCAACATACATTTACAAACACCCATGTCTAACACGGGACTCGAACCCGCAACCTCGCCGTCTAGAAGCTAGCACGCTAACCACTATAAATTTTGGTCGGCGGGAAGATAACGGGAACAGTCAACACGACCCGACAACCTTTCAGCCACAAACCCACGATAGCGAGATCGTTAGGCTATTAAAATGTACCTGCCGTTGTACTCTATCATAATTTAGATAACAGAAAGTGAATAATAGACCTCAATCAAGAACAAAGATTTAAAATAGATAAACATTAAACTTTTAATACTTCATAGTAAAGTGAATGTAAACAAATCAATCGCAGATTAACAAACATACAAAAAAACATTTAAATTGACCGGCTTCCCAGAGAAAAGGCGATGAAAACACAAAGTTGAACTCACAGAAAACATTCGCTGGTCATGTCCCCAACATGGATAGCTAACCCACAATTTTGGGTGGTGACTGGTTGTTTACGCAAATCGTCCTGGAGGCTTACAAATATGAAAGAAATGTCTTCTTTTGACATGACTAAAAATATCTAAAAGTTGACACACGTCTTCTTAAGGCGTGACTACACACGTACGGAAAAACGAAACTGATGTGTACTGTTCCTTGTGTGGTATTCACTCCGATGATCGACGATTCCATCTTTCTGTCAAGTCCACCTACCATGCGGCACATTCACATGGCGCACAAAAAGCCTCCCGAGAGTCAACTCCTTGCGTCCAAACGAAAACCTACGCTTGGTCGTACGACACTGATTGAATTGATAAATATCGTTAGACGAATGTTCATCAGGGGAGCGTATCATAGCATAACAGTTTGTAATTAAAGTGTTTTATTCATAAAATATAGAGAGTAACACTTTATTCTTAATTGCAATTTTATTTTTGTAAAGGCAACCATAGTTGTGTACAGTACTGCATAAGAACTGTACCTGTTTCTCTGCACGTATGAGATTAAAATTTTTAGCCAATACTAATATCGAAATTTCTTTTTGTCGCCGAGATTGCCAATTTGGAGACATTTTTATAATTACAAAATATCAAAAACATTAAATTCGATGACGAGTTGTCGTTTCTTTTTTTTTTCCTTATCTCGTAGGATGGGAAAGTACCGAGTCCTTTTTCATTCAATTGATATCACCATAAATTCAAGAAATTAGACATGCCACTATTTCATCGTCAGTAGAGATTATCAAAGCCTACGAAGTGGATAATACACTATTTATATACTTATCATGAATGTTATCAAATTTATGATACAACTATAGATAAAGAATTTCGATATAAATTCTATTTACGCCTTTCCCTCTTCAGTTGTAACTGGATATTATTTGGGTTAAAAGACATTTTTAGGAAGAGAATTTAATGCAGTGTTTGCAATGGAGGCTTTACTTCCACCAAAGTTGAACGTCGTATCATGTTTATCTCCGAATGATCATGAGCATAAGCTTTGGGAAATTGATTCCCCATCATTAGAGTGGTCCCTTGGTTTGGCTTACTTAATCTATACTGTGAAGAATGATAACTTCGGAAATATTCGTAGACTGCTACAAAAACCAGAGAAAAAAAGTTGGATTAGAAAAGTGAAAAAGTCGGCCACTTAACTACAATCCGTTTAAAAATCGGTATGCGATTTATTCTGATAGAATATTGAAAATCACATTGAAAAATTTCGAATTGAAAATCCTCTCTTACATGAAGGACGTTGGAAAAGAAGAACATAATACACGTGTTCTAGAAACTGCAGCTAAACTTCTGGATTCTTGCATACTGTTGTATGAAGTCGACCACACAGGCAAGTGTTCCGTGTCCTCCTTTTCTAACAGTAAAATAATGTTTTTGTGCAGTAGTTCTGTAATTTTCCTTTTAAAATATACATGTATAACTACTTCTAATACTTGTGATACAGACGAAAAATTTAAATTTGGTTTACAAGTGCAATATTCTGAGCCCTACAGGAAATCTGCTTTAATAAATCATTTAAAGGCTGTTGGCATTCCAGGTAATGTTCTTCTTGATGTCCAACAGACAAAGTTGTATGGAAATAGCCTTCTACATAATATTTTCTCTATTCGTTACGCAAATATCATACCTAGTATTTATAAATCGCCTAATATAGTTATGCGAATTTCCTAGGCTGGCTTCGATACAGATCCTTGTACTTTAAACGATGGTGGACTTTCTTCTTTTTATTACTGCATGGGTCTAAATAATGGGGATTCACTGAATTTGCTGTACAACTATGCCACAAACAATCCGCGCTCATATGTCTCTTCAATAGAAAAAATCGATTCAAATGTACTGAAAAGAGTTTCGAATATAATTAAAAATGACTGCATAAAGTCCAACAGTTTTGTCCTACTAGGTTACAAAAAAGAACTTGCTTTAAAAAGATGCAATGAAATGTTACGTTTCAACGAATATCAGACCAAAGTCTATGAAGAAATGAATCGATGTAGAAATGGAGAAAATAGTAGTGAATATCACAAAAAAGTGATGATTTCAATTTTGAGTATTTACTGTGAGAATTTTTACTATCCTTCAAATTATGCTGATGATAAATTTGAACGTTTCAAACATTTTGTAAGATATAGCGATTATTATAAAAACTTGGATAATTTTATGTGTCTAATTTTTTTCAAACATTTTTCAAATTTGCTACCATTAATCTACGAAGTCAACTCGACTGTTTATAAAGACACTATTTCCTCTTTATTCTTAACAGTACTAAGCTACAATTTATTTTTGAAACCCTATACCATAACTTATTGCTCTGTTTGTAAATGTCATGTTGAAATATGTAAATGTAATTTTGAGGGAAAAAGGAATGCTGAAAGATTCATACCATTCCACTATAGATATCAGTTCTTACAAAATGCAAAAACGATGATAATGCATTTAGACATTATATCAAACGAGCAATTACAAAATCCGGGTTCTTTACTAGACATCTTAAAAGACAGTTTAGCTCATCTACCAGAAATTGTGGATGAATTTATAATTGCAAGACTGAGAAGATATTTAAACATTGTAAAAGATTCTCGCTTTCTCGATTGTCCAATGAAAGGGGCTCTGATAACGGCACGAACTCTTCAGGTGATTGGAGAGACCTTAGGAAATGAAACAGTGTGTGAATCTGTAATTGGATTTTTACTGGGATCTTGCATTAATTCAGATCTTGTTGAGAAATTAGTTGACTTGAGAAACAATTCTCTATCGCACTTCCGAGCAAATTCCGTTAATGGCAGAATAAGATTTGAAAATGTTGGTGGCAAACTGCTCCAAAATATTCGTCAGGAGTTATTTGATATTAATACTATTTTCCAACCAGTATATGGCAGTCAAATCTTCAGAGTTGGAGAGTTTATGATGAAAGAGGGGAAAGAAGAATCAGAAAAAATGGCCTCGATAGTTTTTATGAAGATGAAGGCACAACTTAGTAATATCGTAAACACTAGGAAAGTCATATTTAAAATGAAAGAAGCCGAATTTCAGTTACTTAAGCATAACATGTTTGTGCGCTTATATGAGGATTTGGAGAAAAAGCATTTAAAAGGTGTCACTATGAAATTAAGAGCATTGACTTTTTTATTGGATTTCATAGCAGACTATTTTTATGAGGATGATTGTTATCAATTAAAGTTTTATGTCTCTAAACTTAAAGATGTTATTAAGAAGGTAAATGACAAGGATTTCTCACATGATAAGAAAGAAGAAATTAAAAGAAACATGTGTTTCATTGAAAATATTCTAACAAATATGTTTAACGAAGTCCAAACGGAACCGCACTTTAAAACTAACTTTCCATCTATCCTATATTTAAATGACACATTAAAAGATTTTGACATTCTTAAAAATTCTGAAAAACAAGTGATTATAGACAAAGTTTCAGAGTATGCTAAGATTTCGACAGATTTAATTAGACTATTAAAATTCAGATTACAAAACAAAGAAGTACTTGAAGAGAATGAAACTAATTTGGAGAAGATGATTATGCCAGAAAAAGATCGTGTCTTGCTACGTAATTACATCAAAACAAATAATAAAGAAGCTCTGAATATTTTGGGGAAAATAAAAGAAAATAAAGATGTAAACAAATTATGTATTGCTAGTATCCCCAACTTGTTCACAGCAGCTGCTAAAGAAAGAGAAGAACTTGTGAATATGTTTTTAAAAATAGAGTTCACATGCAAACTAAAAAATAAAGTTATTCGCATTTTAAATAACAAAATGTTGTTTTTGGTCGATAGAATCGAAAAATTAAAAAGAATTTTGATATTCGAAGACATGAATATAGGTTTTTTGTGGAGATCTCGTATATGGGAAAGCGATGCAATGACTGAGAAGCAAATGAAGTCCTTGATGATCCAAAGGTTCGTACGAGAGAAAGAACTTCGAGCTTCCTTGGAAACTCTTTTGTTTGACTGCTTGCTCATCCTTGAGAAAAAAGAACTGAGGGAATTGTGGGAAAAAACTAATGATCTATTTAAGGGTGCGAATATGGTTGATGTATTAGGACATGGAAACACCATTCTCCAAACAGTTGGCAGCTTGCTGAGTCCAAGAGACTTACCGTCAGAATTCATAGACAAAATATTTGAATTGATCAAGGACGAAGATGCACTTCGTGCTCTTACAGAATTGTGGAAAAGGACGAAAATTTGCAAAGAGAAAATATTCCTTGCTGCTTTACAAAATAAGAAACCAGATGAACACTCATATTTGCGAAACATTATACAAAAATGCGGAGCTAGAGCTGAAGGGTATGCAAAACTTTTGCCGCTAAAGTATTAACAGGTTAGTTATATATTTAACATGCTACGTATATTTTTATAAGTAATGTTTTATAGTTTGTAAATTCTTAGTTGTTTGTAAATTGAATGGATGGTGTATAGTATTAAGGTATATAGGGAAGGATATATATTTAAATAAGCAGTAATAATTGTGTGTCAAAAGTGGAAGGAAGAGGCAAACTCAACTCTAAGAAAATACATCACAGCCGAAATACCCTAGACCCTTTGACATATCGCATCAGCATTCATCATACATGATGTTTTTTAAAGGGAGCTGTTAAAAATGTCACGCATTTATGTTAGCTTATTTGCAGGACTTTTTTTATTTGAAAATAACTTTTCGGCCCAAGGAAACATGTGTATTAAATTATGCCGTCATTAAGTTCAGCTGTTGTTGTGTTGTGGTATTAGAGTTTGTTGTTTACAAAAAGACGGTTTTCTACAACACTTTTAGCTGTCGCTCTGAATCGAGTCGAAATAGCAGCCAAAACTCTCCTATACCAAAGCTCTACTTTAGCTATACACTAAACAAGAGACTATATTTTATTCTTTGACAAAATGTATTTGATTCCTGATTGGCCTATAAAAACTAATAGGAAGCAAAACCATTAACACCACAATAATGATAATCAAGATAATGCTTGTATAACTATTATCACTTATAATATTCTTTAAAAGTGTCCAATTAACTTCAATGTGAAACAAAACATGTGGATATCAACTACAGAATTTGAGATTTTTTTTTAATCGCCCTACTTGTATAATGGTATTACGGAAGTGAAAAATAGATTTACTTTTACTTTTTCCAAGGGCACCAAAAACTTTTTTCATTACTGTAATCGTCGGCAATGGCGTAACGTTGCAGCAGCCATACACGAAAAAGGTATTTAATGAGCCATCCCATTTGAGAAGACTTCAGCACCTTAATTAAAACTCAGAGGGAGATTTTTACTGGATTTTATGTTGTTTTGGGTCTCAACGTAAAAAAAAAATATTGGGCTCTCATTTCTTTTTCTAAATTAAGATTGTTATTTAAATGAAAACTTACATGTTTCTTAAACTATGTAATACTAAGTAAAATAAAAAAGTGTGGTGGGAATATGTCAAAATATGAGCTTTCCAATTTTTAGCAAGTATCACTTTTTTTTAAAATTTACATGGTCCATATAAGCACATAAAAATACTTTCATTTTGTTAAATTATTAGGAATTGTTAAGTCATGAAAAACGCTCCCAACGCTCGTTTTTAAGAAAATAGAATTTCGAATATTTCGAAATATAATCATTGTATCTCTATGAATACATTGCCTGTGTCATTATTATAGAGTATAGAGTGACAATATGAGGTGCCAAAAACCAAACAACCAAACAAAACTTAAAATGTTCATTCGATTGAAAGTTATAAGCATCCCTTCCCCTACTTAATTTCCTAATCTCGATTTCAACATCTTAGCAACGAAATGTCATAATCAAATTGTGTGCCCGATAATCTGGATTAGTCAAAATACCTAAACAAAAAACACTCGGTTGAACAAGGTTATCACACTGTTAGGGGTTTGAAAGAGAGAATGGAGATGGGTTTTTCAAAATCTTATAGTAGTTACTTCTACTTGTTTCGAAGATCAAGAAGGTAACATTTCACCATAATCAGAACACAATCAGTCACGCGTATGGAGGGCGATATTCGATTCCACTTGGCTACAGCAGCAATATATCGCTCTTCCTCGGGGGTCGTAACCCTTGGACGACCGACTACAGGTCTTCAGATAACTGTTAGACTGGTTTGGAATAGTTTCCATAATCGTGAAATGACGGAATGATCAACGCCAAAGAAAGGAGCAACATCTGCGATGTACTGTCCTGCTTCAATGCGTTCGACAGCCCACCAGCACTCAGAATCTTCCATTCATTTTCTGAAGCCATAGAAACACGTCTAACTTGAAAACAAATCGTACGAATGTTCTAAACGCCCTGCATTACTTCAGTTACATGCAACTCCTATAACCCTTCCCAATGTCAGCTTTTTATAAGACTGCCTGTTTTGCATATTTCTCGACGCGAAACCGTGATTGGCTGTCACCAAACATATTTTCATATTTCCTTCTACCTTTGCAGCAAATTTTGGCTTTTTTAATTAAGATTGGCTAACGAAAATTATTATTTTCCTCTCCGTGCTTAGCTTTTGAAAGTGAGTGTAAATGAAAATGTTTCAGAGGCGTTCACTTTTTGCTATCACATTGTATTTCAACGTCGACAATTGCAACCAAATGTTTTTTCTATAAAAAGAGGAAAGATGTATGAATTATTTATGATAAGTAAAAACCCTAAGCAATATTTGTGGTAGGCTCAGTAATTTTCTAAAATTGATAACTACACAACCACTATGAACCAGTGCAAGAATTCATCACGTAAAATTCATTGTATCTTGAACCAAATTATTGCTTCGCTTGTAGAACAAATTTAAAATGAAACTTATAGCATTTTAGGATTGAAATGCCATCTTACCAATGGGGCTGAATACAAAAAAATAAATAAAGGTAAGCCATAATAAGATAATTGTTGGGGAAATAAGTGTTAAATTCAACGCTTTTGACTTTTTGGGATAGCATAAACCCATAGACATAATTTTATTGAATCATGCTTTTTGCAATTCTTCAATGGCGGCCACATAATATCAGAGAAGCAAAATAATTGTGATAAAGATGGGTGACATTAGGATCGAGTAAAGATTATTTAGACTATAAAATATAAATTATTGCATACAAAATACATAGCTGACAATTCAAATGAGGATGGATCTGTTGGATTAGTATTCTTTTAATTAAAATATTGATTTTCGAAATTAGCTCATTTTCAACCAAGTGGGAATTAATAATTTTTAATTTTTTTTAATATTTGAAATGATTAATGTGTTCCAGAGAATTATGCTCAAGTCTGTGGGTTTTTGTCTGAAAAATAAATAATAATGTTTGATAAATACATTTCAGCGATATCAGGGCCATGTGAGATCCATAACAAGCCATAGCCAGATTTTTCAATAACTGTTTTAATCAAATATGCCCTTTTAAATTTTTGATTATCAGAGGTAAAAGTTTTTGGTAAAGTTCGATTAACACATTTTAGTAAACTGACTGTCGTTTATTTTTAATTAGTGGAACTAGAATTTAAAATTTAGACGAAAGAAAGTTGAAAAGGTTCTTAGATATTCATGTCGTACCTAGATGTGTTCCTGGGTGGTATTTAGAAAAAGTTAAAGTTTCCTAGTAAATATTCAGAATCATTTTCCAAATTGATTGAAAATATTAATGTGAGTAGTAGTTTCCAACTCTTGAATGGCATCACTAATCAAGAGTAGTGAGTGACAACGAACCAAAGGATTGTTATTTGTTTTGAGCAGAGTAAAATGTACAAGCGATGGCTGCGGTCATGCTGGTGGAAATGTCTCCTTTAATGATTTAAATAAAGACGTTATTAATACGTCAATTGATTCCTGTGTGGCTTGGTGGCTCTTCTTACATTAATTATCCATATAAGAGTTCCATAACACAAAATAGTTTTTAGTAAATAGTCAAAACGCTTCGCCAGAACCTGAATAGAATTAATCTTAGCTCCCGTTAAAATCTTCCATGACGCATAAACAGCAGCAATGTCTCGATTCAAAATAATTTTTTACGATGTTAAAACTTTCAGAACTAGAAAAAGGTGTACCTAAATAAATATAATTAGAAACTTATTATAATTTATTTTCTTAAAAAAAAAAAAAAAAAAACATTTTTCTTTCCTTGATAATTTACAACCTTTACGAAAAACACCAGCTTTTGTTCTGTCGGTATTTACTGTTAAATGAAAGTCAGCTAAAGAAAGTCTTTTAATAGAAAAACTATGAGTGAAAAAAATAAAAACTACTGCTTGCAGTGTTCATTAACAAACAAGAAATTTTAAAACTTTCGATGCAACAGTGCGACATGTTCTTTGGGAATACACCTTTTTACTTCCAATTTTTATCTTCCGAAAACTTTTACCTACGCTGCCTCCTTTTACCTATTTCCCAGGAGAGAAAACCACTCCGGCATACTTTGAATCTCCAATCTTCAGAGAGTACGCTGACATACGCATCCACTTCTGCGGTTTGAATTGGCGAACAAAACTGAACAGCAAGCTGCACCAAGTTCTTGTTGGCTCGTACGAGCTCGAAAATTGGAATTAAAAGCATTACCATGCCAAACTGATAAAGCAAATATTTAAGAAGCAGCAAGTAGTGAACATTAACATTCAATGAAATACTTATTTTTTTAATATTTGTGTATATGTTTTCTTCAATTTGTATGAAAAGTTTAAACTTGTATTTGGATTTGTGAAGGAAAAGCATTATGTGTATTGTTGCACAAATTGTCTGTATAAAGTGTAAATAGTGACGTATTATTTTAAAATTCTATTGTAATTTATTTTATCTTATTTTATCTATTAACAGCTATTATACAGGTTAGAAAAAGGTGGCAACACCTAAAGCAATCGAGCAATGTCGAGATGTTTCTTGTTCGACGAATTGGCTGGAAATGTCGGGAATGTTCTCTCGCGCCAAGTATAAATAAGATTGGAGATCGGGAAAGTTTTCAGATTGACTTCGGACTTCGATGAAAGCTGATCGCTTTGTTTACCTACACTGTTAAAAAAATTTGTCCACCATGCACCAAAATTTGGTTCCCATTTAGCTGCCACCAACATTTGGTGCTTAGTTTCGCGATTTAATGGTGCTTGCGGTCCGAGGTTGCACCATTAAATCGTGAAACTAAGCACCAAATGTTGGTGGCAGCTAAATGGGAACCAATTTTTTGTGCAAGGTGGAACAAAAATTTTAACAGTGTATTGGAGTGAGCTTGTATAATCGCTGTATTCGAAGTCGTTTTTGTTGAAGCTTGTGTTAAAGCTTGAGAGTGCTTACACTGTTGCCTTTGAATAAATTTTGTGAGTTTTCTGAAGAGAGAATAAATATTTTTATACCGTAAAAACTGTGCCATCATTTCGTCAGTGGAAAAATTCATAACAGTATTCTATAAAGTCACAGTTAAGGTTTTGCGCACCAGTGCTAGAAGTGTGTGTAGAAGAGGGTTGACGCGTCCCCTACTCTTTTAAGAAATACACATGCTGGCCCCCAACTTCTAAAACCGCTGATATCCATCCCCCCACTTTTAAAAACACTCAATCCGCCTAGAAACTACTAATGAAAAATAACATTACTCTATAAATGTAGTGACACAGAGAAAAAAAAATTTTCATTTGAAAACTTTAAAACTATTTATGATATATATATAATTTATAAAATGTAATATACTACTATTATAAAAATAGTACTTAGTATATACAATACTGCTTTGTATAGAGATGTAAGTATTTTTTATTAACAAATACTGTTACACTTGGTCAACTTTTAGCTTTGGAAGAACTTTCTTTTAAGTTAAATTTCTTATCTTGTTTCATAAAAAGACAAGCTATTAAAAAACAAACAAAAAAAAACAAAAAAAAACATGCTAGAGTTTTCTATTAATTTAATTTCTTGGAAGTATACACATTTATAAGCACTATTTAAATCTAAATAAACAGTTATGTATATAACGTTGAATTCTTACGTTACTTTACCTCTTACTTCCAAATAATAAAACTAAACCACTGAATATTCATTAAAATAACAATACATTTTGGACCTTAGTTCAATGTTAGTATTAGGAAGTACAAATTATTTTCTTACTAACAAATATTTTTATTATAAGATACGAAATTATGAAATTTATCATTGGGGATGGGAGAGGGGGGGGGGGTGCTCTTGTCACTAACCTTTGGGCACCCCCCCCCCCCACACTCACACTTTTCTTTTCCACTTCTACTACTATAGCACACAAAAAAACTTTGTAGTACCTACCTTTGTTTTATATATAATTTTTTTTTAATTGACTTTTAATTTAATCTTGATATTGGTTGTTAAGCAATATTTAACTTTTCCATTATTTTTAAACAAAACGAAATGCATGTACCACGATCTATTACTGCCAAAATTTGGGCAAGTTGTATTTTCCCTGTCATGTATCTATTCTGATCTTGTGCATGTACATTGAATACTTACCGAATTTTTCTGGAAATTCCTTATTTTATGTGTTTCCTACCAATTCTTTAGTCTATGCAGATCAATACGTATTATTAATATTATCCATTTGTAATAAATTTAAATCTTCCGCCATGGAATCACAAATGTATCTGAATTATAAATTCTGATTATATTTTTTTGTGATCCACTTCTACATATATGTTTCGTATGCTTTTTTTTTATTACCAAAGAAATTGTTGAGTCTTATATAGACAAAAAAAAATTCCATTTATAACATTTAAATAAATATTTCTATTTTATATGATGACTAATTAATTATTTAACAATAAAACTGCTCAATCCTTATAGACGCCCTGTATATACCCTTCATAACAAAATGTACATATACCCTGCATTATATGATACATATACCCTTTATATACATATTTGATACACATACCTTGCATTATATGATACATATACCCTTTATATACATATTTTATACATATACCCTGCATTATATGATACATATACCCTTTATATACATATTTGATACATATACCCTTTATATACATATTTGATACATATACCCTGCATTATATAATACATATACATATTTGATACATATACCCTGCATTATATGATACATATACCCTTTATATACATATTTGATACATATACCCTGCATTATATGATACATATACATATTTGATACATATACCCTGCATTATATGATACATATACCCTTTATATACATATTTGATACATATACCCTGTATAAAGGAAACATGACACCACTCAAAATCATCGATGCGTTATCAATTACAAGATTTTTATTCAAGGCTTTCCAAAAATGCGAGTGATAAGAAACCTGCGCAGCGAACGGCGAACAATCTCCCCCTGTCGCCAAGCTTCTCGCCAATATTCGCCACACACCCCACCGGTGAACAGAATGTTCACCCAATTAAACATATAATGCAAATCAAAGCAATGAAACAAACAATCAAATGAAAATAAACAATTAAGATACATACTTAAAGATCTCGCAACAAATCAATTTTAAAATTAATTAATAATCTACTCTTCATTAACATAAATGTGAAAAATAAGAACAAATTAGTTTAAGAACATCATGTGATTTCTAAAGGATAAAGCAATTGGATTGGTTTTCGGAAGAGACCTTTAGAAGTTTTAACTAAACAAGATCTAACATTATTGTCTCTTCCAGTATATATCTCTTTGATTACCCCAAGTTCCCACAATAATTTTGACTTAACATTCCCTTCAACAATCACCACATCATTTAATTGCAAGTTTTTACGAAGAGATGGGGATTTAAAGTTATTAACAGTCTTTAACTGGAGTAAATACTGTTCTTTCCAGCGTCTCCAAATTTGTTTCAAAAGGAGTGTCTGGTAAGTCTTTCTCCTTTGGTATGATTGCTTGGCCGATGTAGAGTCAATCAGTTCGATGAAATGTACAGGGTATTTGGAATCACCATAACCTAATTCGAGGAAGTGAGCCGGCGTGAGAGGTTCTGGCTCCCCTGGGTCATTCTCTACATAGGTTAGAGGTCGATTGTTGACGATGACTTCTACTTCTGAGAGAATCGTTGAAAGTTCTTCAAATGTCACAAGTGCCTTGCCAAGTATTTTACGCAGTGGTTCCTTTACAGTCTTAACAAGGCGTTCGTAGAAGCCACCCCACCAAGGGGCACGTTCAACTATGAATTTCCAGCGGATACCTTTGTCTGCGACGAAATTTTGTAACTTGCTGTCTTTCAAGATGTTAGTGAAATACGTTAACTCTCTTTGAGCCGCTTTAAATGTACGAGCATTGTCGGAGTAAATCACTTGGCAATTACTTCTTCGTGCAAGGAACCTTCGAAAAGCAAGTAAAAAACACTTTGTGGACATGTCCGATACTAGTTCCAAATGAACGGCTCGTGTTACAGCACACGTAAACAAAGCGACGTAAGATTTTTGAGTATCTTTACTGTTCTTTACAAGGATTGCACCTGTAAAATCAACACCTACGATTTGAAAAGGAGGAGATCGGGAAATTCTATCTCGTGGCAACTGACCACTCAGTTGATCAGCTGGTTTGGCATTATATTTTTTGCAAATGAGACAGTTGCGAATGACCGTTTTAACTAATTGACGGATTTTAGGTACCCAATAATGTTTTCGAAGTTGAGTCAAAGTTGCGGATACACCACAATGACCTATTTCTTCATGTACTCTAGTCACAAGTAACTCGGTAAATTTACAGCGTCGAGGAAGAATTACAGGATGCTTTTCACCAAAGCATAAATCTGCTTCGAGCAACCGTCCAGTAATTCGTAACAAAGAGTCTTGATCCAAATAAGGCACTAAACTCTTTATTTCCGAGTTATTCTGAAGTTGCTTGTTACTTCTTAAAGCTGATATTTCAGCAGAATAGAATTCGGTTTGAACGTATTTGATCCAAAAATATTCAGCATTTTGTATCTCATCTGCAGTAAGATACAAGCTCAATGATTTATTTAAGTTTTTAACATTGTTCACGAATCGAAAAATCCATGCGGTTACTCTCAAAAGTTTTTTAAGACTGCTGAATCGTTCTATGTCGACAAGAGATTCCTTCGGTTGGGTAACTGCCACATGCACACTGGAACGAAGTTCCAATTCTTCAGAACAAAGTTCCGAATCTAAAATTGGACGATGAAGATTTGGCCAATGGTCAGGTGGCAGTCTAAGCCAAGGTGGACCGTTCCACCACAGTTCGTTTTGCACTAAATTGAGAGCAGATGTACCACGCGAAATGAGATCAGCAGGATTGTCCTTTCCTGGACAGTGTCCCCACCGGATCGGGTCGGAGAGCATTTGGATTTCTTCAACACGATTTTTTACGTAAGGTTTGAATGTTGAAGAATCGCCGCGAATCCAGTAGTACGAAATAAGAGAATCTGTCCAGTAGTAAATGTTGGCGTCGAATCTGAGGCAAGTTGATACCTGTTTAGCCAACCTAGCTGACAATAAAGCTGCTGTCAATTCAAGTCGGGGCACTGTCATTGACTTCAAAGGTGCTACACGACCCTTCGAGCAAATAAAACTCGTCTCAATTTCATTGTTACGAGTAACAAAACGCAAGTACAATACTGTACCGTAGGCTGTCTTACTCGCGTCGGAGAAACAGTGTATCTCAAACATTGATACATCTTGTTCTAGTTCACCTAAATAGTACCGAGGTATCTTTATCTCAGTCAAGTCCTCAGCTTCGCTACTCCACTGCTGCCACTGGTGGCGTAGCTTTGGAGGAAGTTCTGAGTCCCAGTCCACTCCCAGAGTCCAAAGATCTTGAAGTACACGTTTCAGTTTGATGACAAATGGGCCGATAATCCCTATAGGGTCGAAGATACGCCCAACTACACTTAGAATAAATCTCTTTGATTCGATTTTACGAGACATAAACTTCAATAAGTCTTTCGGATCAAAATAAATCAAATCTCTTTCTGGATCCCAAGAAAGTCCTAAAACCTTAATCGGTAGACTAAGATCAACAGCAACAGTTTCAGAGAATTCTGGCTCAACCCTTTCTTGTTGCCATAACAAATAAAGTTGCTTCGAGTTAGTTCGCCACTTGCGGAGTAACATGCCAGCATCACTGAATATTTGCAAGCACTCCATGGAGGTACGTAGAGCGTCCTGAACATCATTTCGGCCGGATATGACGTCATCAACATACACAGAGCTGTTTAGCAAATTAAATGTATGAGGATACTGTTCCTTGTATTTTTTGAAATGATGTTTTAAAGTTGCTGCAAGCAGGTATGGACTAGGCCTAAGTCCAAAAAGAACTCTCGTGAAATTTAGAACGTAGGGATCATTGTTTAGATTATCAGTCCAGAAGAAACGCGTGAAATCTCGATCAGCAAGGTCCAATTCAATTTGAAGGAAAGCCGATTTCACATCAGCTGTAAAGGCCACAGAATTTTCTCGAAATCTCAGAAGCAGTTCTAAGATATTGGGATGCAAATTTGGTCCAGTATATAGAGTCTCATTTAACGACAAATTTTTATCTTCGTGAGCCGAACCATCGAAAACGACTCGAAGCCGACTTGTGGTTTTGTCGCTACGTATCACTGCATGATGGGGTAGGTAAAATCCCTGACTATTCGACAAAGATTCACAAGAAGTACGCTCAACGATACCTTCCCTAACATAATCATCAATTACATCCTTATACTCACAAAACAACTCGTGATCACATTTGAATCTACGAACCAACCCCTCAAAGCGTTTACGCGCAACAAACTCATTATTTTGTAAAGCCTCTCTCATACCTGGTCTCGATGGCAAACTTACGCGATATCGACCATCTACGAAACTAATTGAGTTATCAAACTCACTTAGTACCTCTTCATCTCCCTTACCCCAAGACACCGAATCCTTATCATGTATCCCTAAACTTTCAATCTCCCAAAACCTTCTTAACTCAGCCGAAACAGATTCATCTTCACTGTGAATCAAATGCACCGAAGTACATTCGCTCTGCTCATCGCATCTACCCTGAAGAGACCATCCCAGACTGGTGTCAGTAGTTAGAAAGTGGGGCTCCTGAGCCAGGGCGCAATGCGCAAGGGATGAGGGATGATGACGTCACCGGAAGGGGCGTGACCGGATATGACGTCACAGGAAGTGACATCATAGGATATGACGTCATCGGAAGTCACGTGACCGGAAGTGGAGTGGAGTTGTTCCCCTCCTGCTGCTGTTTTAGTTTCGGTTTCATTATAAGCTGTTTGTGTATGACGTCACAGTGGGAATGACGTCATAATGTGTTTTATATCAAAGTTTAGAGCGATGGCAACACTTTTTAGTTTCGATTTACCTTTAAGATAGAGTTGAGTTGTTCTAGGACTGCTTGTAAACGAATAAGTTAGAGTGATAGGTTTTTGTTGCATGACGTCACAGTAGGTATGACGTCAGAATTTGTTTTATATCAAAGTTTTGAGCGTTGGCAACACTTTTTAGTTTCAATTTACCTTTAAGATGGAGCTGAGTTGTTTTAGGGCTGCTTCTAAACGAATAAGTTAAGAGTGATAGATATTTTTACTAGTGACGTCACAGTGGGTTTGATGTCATTATATGTTAAAATTTACGTTTTAAGTGATGATAACACTAGATATATACCAAATTTAGTTTTCAGGTGTTGGCAACGAGTTCTGATCGGTCAGCTAAATGCTCGCTTGTGACTGATAAGTTTTAAACATGTGACCAAAAGTTAACTCCTGATTGACTGTTTGGTTTTCTAGCGAGTTACTTACATATCCTTTAGCCAAGTTAAAATACCTGCAACAAAGTTACACAAAAAAAAATGTTAAATTTGAAAAGTTAATAAAAGGAAGGCCATTTGCTAAGGGTCTAAAGAACCCTAACCCCGAGCTACACGTGACATTTCAATATTTTACCAAACAATTGTTAAAATATCGACTATCGGACGTTGCCTTCATGGTAACTCATCTACCCACCCCCCTTCCCTAACCAATTTTGAATAAGTTAATTTGAAAGACTTTTAGAAAATGTTAATTATTTTGAAGTTAAATTTTAAAAGTGAGGACCCACCTCCAGCCCGATACCTCTTTTAGGAAGAATTGGTACCGCCTCACTCCACCCTATCAACAAAAAAAAAAAAAAAAAACACACAAAAAAAACAACTTATTTCAAAGAACGTATATTTCTTTGAAATATGAGGTCACTAACCAACCATCCAATAATATCTTTTAAGAAGACATCATTACCTTAAATCCTAAACAATTTTAAATTTTAAAAAATCTGAAAAGAAGACTTGTGAGAACGTATATTTCTCTCATGAATTAAATTTAATGATCACATACAAAATCCTGAAAAAAAAAATTAACGTTAAATAAGTTTTTAAAAATTTAGTTAAAGTAATATTTTAGTTAAATTAAGGCTTAAAGAGATAAAAAAATAAAAAAAATTTAAGGATTAAATGAATGATTTAAGGAATTTTGAAGTGACCATAGGCATAGCTGGTTATGCCATCTTCCAGCAGATACCGCTTGTCGTCATAGGCCGACAAGGCTCTCTTGGTTTGTTGGAGTGAGAAGATGTTTAAAAATTCACTTACCGAATAATCGAAACGAAATCTGCGAAGCTAAAATAACTATGAATAACTACACAAGTACGAACAAAATCGCGATGAGAAAAAAAAACACGAAGTATTAAACACGTCTTTCACACTCAGGTATCTAAGTAGAAATGGCGAGACGGCAACCGGTAGCGTCTATATATGAAGGGTGATCACGTGACTTCACCGACCAATCAGGTTTCACGGTAGAGGGTGCTACTGACTATCGACCCGTCAGAAGGGAGGGGAGCGAGACTAGGGATGTTTCAACACGCTTCAACGCGTTTGCGAGTTGAGTTGTTGTGTAACGATCTTGCTTGAAACAGTTCAAGTGATAGATAATTTGTTCGTGACGTCATAGTGTAGCGAATGGGTTTTTAGCGTAGACAGTTGTTGCAATTGGAGTAATTATGAAATTTATTAAATATAAAGATAATATTTAGTAATAATTATCAGATTTTATTATTATTATTATAAAAAATAAACTTATAAAAAAGTGAACGTGAAAATTTACTTTACGAATAAAAATCATGTCTTTAAAATGTGTACGAATATCACTAAATAAGAGAAAAAAGTAACATACTTAAACTCTTTAAAATAAATAACTTTAACATTAACGTAAAAAATTTACTTTTCACATAAAAATCACTTTAAAATGAGTAAAAATATCGCTAAATAAGAGAAAAAAAAGTAACTTACTTAAAATTTCTAAGATAAATATTTAACCTTTACTCGAAAATTCCCTTCATATATAAAAATCACAACTTTAAAATATGACATGCAAGAGAAAAGTAACGTACTTAAACTTTCTACGACAAATAACTTTAACATTAACGTAACATTTTACTTTACACATAAAAATCCCGACTTTAAAATATGTAGAAATATCACTAAATAAAAGAAGAAAAAAAAGTAACAAACTTAAACTTTGTACGACAAATAACTTTGACATTAACGTAAAAAATTTTCTTCACATATAAAAATCACGACTTTAAAATGTGACGTGTAAGAAGAATTAGCATACTTAAAATTTCTACGACAAATAAATTTAAACTTTACGCGAAAATTTACTATATACATAAAAATCATGTCTTTAAAATATGTAAAAATATTGCTAAATAAAAGAAAAAAAACTAACATACTTAAACTTTGCACGACAAATAACTTTAGCATTAACGTAAAAATTTACTTTACATATAAAAACCACGACATTAAAATGTGACATGTAAGAAGAATTAGCATACTTAAAATTTCTACGATAAATAATTTTAACATTTGAGTGAAAATTTACTACATATATAAAAATCATGTATTTCAAATGTGTAAGAATAACGCTAAATTAGAGAAAAAGAAATACTAAAAATTTATAAGGTAAGGAATTGAAACAATATGCGAAAATTTATTTCACGCATAAAATTTTTATCTTTAAAATGTGTAAGAATAATGCTAAATTAGAGAAGAAAAAAAAAATAACATACTTAAACTTTCTTCGACAACAATTTAAACAATACGCGATATTTTCATACACAATTATTTTCTTAGGTTAATGTTAAATAATGGGAAATTTAACAGAATAAAAATTTCAAAGATAAAGAATTTTAACCTTTACACGAAAATTTACCTCACAAAAATATCATATCCTTAAACTTTAACGTGACAATTTACTCTTCATATACAATTAAACTCTTAGGTTAATGTTAAATAAGAAAAAAAAATAATATACTTAAAATTTCTAAGATAAACATAACGTAAAAATTTCGTATCATGTGTTTAAAATGTAACATATAAGAGAAAAAAACTAACATACTTGAACTTTCTATAGCAAAGAATTTAAGCATTAGCGTAAAAATTCACTTTACATATAAAATTCACATCTTTAAATGGGAAGATAAGCAGGTGACGGTAATTAGCCAATCAGGGTAGCGGTAGGTGATACGCCATTCGCCGGCATTTTTAGATCGGAGGATGAGTCACGCTAAAACTTGTTGGAACAGGTCGGGAGATTTGTACAGCAAGAACAACAGCATCGACGCGCAAGCAGCGGGTGATGCTGTGATGTGTCAGCAGGTCTTTGAGATTATCGTTTTCCTACTTTGCCGTTTTCATAATGAAATGTTTGTGAAAACTTGGAATGAATAAAGTGGATTTCAAAGACATATTAGTAAGTGAAGGTAGAATTCGCATGGACTTTCTTCCAAAAAGTATGATTCACTTGGAGAATTTAAGATCATTTCTACTTGAAAACTTTTCTATTATTTAAAACATTGAATATTGTTCAAACTCAGTGGGATTATATGCTACAATACGGGTAAAACTTAACAAAATTGTTACATAGAAGAAAAAAAGAGATTTAAAATAAATATTAGTTATAGATACTCCAAAGAAAAAATTTCACCTCTACTTTTCAATCGGAAAATCAATACAAGTTGGAAATTTATGTTACTTCAAGAAAGACTTAGACAATTTACTTTGTAATAATATACGTTAAGGTGTCGTATTAACTCGTGCAATACATGCTGACTAAGGTTTATTTTACTTGAAAGGTGAATTGGGGGAAAATATTAAATAAATTGTAGATATTAAATACATTGTAGATATGCATTCAAGTTTTGAAAATCACCTGCAAGACTTTTAAAACATCTTAAGATAAATTGAAAGAAACTTTTTATACTCTGAAAGGAAATCACAAGTAATTTAGTTAACTTTTTTCATGGTAACACACATATTCAACGACATGTTTTTAAAATTTAACCTTCTTTACATGATAATAGTTATAAATTTTTTCAATCTCAGATGCGATATACTATTATTTCTAACATATATGTTACGAATTGTGTAAAGTTTTTAAAAGAGTATATGCAAATCACCAATCAGAAACATAAAAATCTAACATCAATCAAACACACTAAAATAATAAGATATTTTCCTTAGTGGAAATAGTTAACTACTCATGTGATGGAATGTACTTAGAAAATTTAAATACTGAAAAAAGTTTGCTAGGCAAACTTAAAGAATATATATTTTTTTTTCTTGTGAAAAACTAGCATAAATTTGAGAAATATAGAGTTTGTTACTACGTAAAATTGAACATCATCTGGACAAACTAAATTATACATGATTTTTTTTTATTTGAGAGGTGCTGACAATATATCATTAATACAGAGATTTTTTACTTCCACCCATAATTTCTAAATAACTTATACATAAATTTCAGAAAACTGAAACGGAATGTGTTTTACAAGACGCTTATTTTGTAAGATGAATATTCAATATTAATATAACTGAGCAAAGTTCATTACGCAAAAAACTTGTAAAAGATACTTATATTTTGAAAATAGTTTGAAATATCCTTTTAAATTTATGAATGCTCGCTTTCGAAAGACACAAATAAAACTGATATTACACATGATAATTAACACATGCATAACATTAATCAAACAAAGTGGAATTTTTATTGCTTGTGACCGATAACTTTTCAGTGAAGTAGAACTTACATAGGAAATTTGTGCAAACTTTTTCAACTTTTAAACCAAGTATTATGTAAAATTATAAATTACGATAGGAAATAGCACACTTCAGAATCGGAACAAGTCTTCTAGTTAAGCTAAATTTATTTCTCAAGGAATTGAAAGCATACCAGACAAGTCCTTATCATTTCGCATCTTTTCTCATGTTGCAAGAAGACATACTTTGTAAAAGATCGTCGTTGCACTTAACAAAAATCAGTAAAAATAAATGTATTTTCTATGGCAAAGATAAAACTTCACAACTTAATTACTGAAATTTAGCTAAGTTGCATATGGTTTATTCACATAACTCGCATATGCTTCGAATGTTGAAATATATTTGTCAGTTGAAATCAAACTAATCGAAAATAAATGCTACCTACATTTTCAAGTCGGAAATTACTATTAAATAAACTTTACATGTAAAACATTGTCATGTTAAAAAGAAAAATCTACAAAAATGTAAATGATAATTTTACTGTTGATACATAAATGATGAATAATTTATGATTTTATTCTAGGCAAACGTTTTATTGTCTAACAGAGAACTTAAACTTTAGCAGAAAAATAAAAAAATACAATTTTTATATCCTATCATGCTTGTCGAAAATTGAATTTATTAGCTGTTGTAATAGATTTTTATTGTCCAAATTTCTATAGTTTTTCTTCCCGGTGCAATAAAATTAAGTTCATGTGTAATGATTAGGTTTTTTTTTTTTTTTTTTTTTTTTTATGAATCTTATAAATTTAATGAAATTATTATGACCTAAGAGATTGAGTGAACTGAATAAATCAATGATGTAAATTTAAACAGTGACTTGAACTGATACATACTATAACTGTAAAGAAGTATGACAAAGTGATAGATGAAGTAAAAATAGAAGTTGAATGAAATGTGTTGAAAAAAGTTGAAGACGACAAGAAATTCGTAATTGAGAATTATCATTGACTTATATTAACTTCGTTTTTCTTGCTTATGACAAGAAAATACACTCTTTCTTATTAAGAACCAACTTGATATCTTATCATAGAATGACAATGATGAAATATCTATACATTAAAAAAAAAATACCAAACTTAGACATAGCAAATTTCTTGAAATTCATGTATAATGTGAGAAGTTTTACTGGAAATATAGAAGATACAACATTGAAAGATGTGAATGTTTCGAAGTACTTTATCAGAAATAAAAAAAAAATGCGCTGAGATTCGCTATAAAAAATTTTAGGAGAAAGTTTAAACAAAATTTAAAATCAAACATGCTTTTAAATGGGAACACATATATTAAAACTATAGCACATTAAACAATTTATATTACGTCATCTCAGTTGTATCAAACTGAATAACATGAAAAACAACCACAAACTGAATAAACATGAAAATTATCAATATATGTGGAAAAGTTTCCTTTTTTCACATATAAAAAAAAATAACACATTGAAGTACGTTAAGATCACGAAACATGCATAATCATATACCGATAAGAGCAACCAATGTTGCGGGGAGATATTCACATGATGGTCAATATCCCATGAATAAATTGATTGATTGAATTTCTAATGCTAATTCCAATAGTATTCCACGTAACTTCAACTTCATATGTTACACTATAGATATATTTATTTTTCAAATATATTGACTTTCGAAAAATCATCCTTCAATATAAGAATGATCATAGTAAGAATAAAAGAAAAGATACTAAGCATTGATTTAAAGTGTATTTATTTCAACTTAGCAACAAATCATATGCTTGAAACGAAAATTGCTTCGAACCAAAGTATAACCATCCAATTTCATTGATTCCTACAAGGACATTTTTCTCATCTAGTAATTGATTTTTTTTTCTCATACACATTATAAGTGATGTCCAATCAGGTGTAGAATAGTTGAAGATATCCGACCTCTTTCTAAATATTAATAAGTCACTGTTGAAAAACTTATAAAAATTTCAATTTACACTTAAAGTTTTTTTTTTATATATATATTTCAAAGAATTTTTTCAAATCAATATGTATATTTAAATACTGAAACTTATTCACTTCAATAAATGTATGTTTAAGTTATAAAACTCTTCGTATGTATTGAAAAATTGTAACTTTTCGTCTTCTTCGTATAAATCGATAACTTATACGAAGAAGACGAAAAGTTGGTTATACTTTGGTTCGAAGCAATTTTCGTTTCAAGCATATGATTTGTTGCTAAATTGAAATAAATACACTTTAAATCAATGCTTAGTATCTTTTCTTTTATTCTTACTATGATCATTCTTATATTGAAGGATGATTTTTCGAAAGTCAATATATTTGAAAAATAAATATATCTATAGTGTAACATATGAAGTTGAAGTTACGTGGAATACTATTGGAATTAGCATTAGAAATTCAATCAATCAATTTATTCATGGGATATTGACCATCATGTGAATATCTCCCCGCAACATTGGTTGCTCTTATCGGTATATGATTATGCATGTTTCGTGATCTTAACGTACTTCAATGTGTTATTTTTTTTTATATGTGAAAAAAGGAAACTTTTCCACATATATTGATAATTTTCATGTTTATTCAGTTTGTGGTTGTTTTTCATGTTATTCAGTTTGATACAACTGAGATGACGTAATATAAATTGTTTAATGTGCTATAGTTTTAATATATGTGTTCCCATTTAAAAGCATGTTTGATTTTAAATTTTGTTTAAACTTTCTCCTAAAATTTTTTATAGCGAATCTCAGCGCATTTTTTTTTTATTTCTGATAAAGTACTTCGAAACATTTACATCTTTCAATGTTGTATCTTCTATATTTCCAGTAAAACTTCTCACATTATACATGAATTTCAAGAAATTTGCTATGTCTAAGTTTGGTATTTTTTTTTTAATGTATAGATATTTCATCATTGTCATTCTATGATAAGATATCAAGTTGGTTCTTAATAAGAAAGAGTGTATTTTCTTGTCATAAGCAAGAAAAACGAAGTTAATATAAGTCAATGATAATTCTCAATTACGAATTTCTTGTCGTCTTCAACTTTTTTCAACACATTTCATTCAACTTCTATTTTTACTTCATCTATCACTTTGTCATACTTCTTTACAGTTATAGTATGTATCAGTTCAAGTCACTGTTTAAATTTACATCATTGATTTATTCAGTTCACTCAATCTCTTAGGTCATAATAATTTCATTAAATTTATAAGATTCATAAAAAAAAAAAAAAAAAAAAAAAAAAAAAAAAAAAAAAACCTAATCATTACACATGAACTTAATTTTATTGCACCGGGAAGAAAAACTATAGAAATTTGGACAATAAAAATCTATTACAACAGCTAATAAATTCAATTTTCGACAAGCATGATAGGATATAAAAATTGTATTTTTTTATTTTTCTGCTAAAGTTTAAGTTCTCTGTTAGACAATAAAACGTTTGCCTAGAATAAAATCATAAATTATTCATCATTTATGTATCAACAGTAAAATTATCATTTACATTTTTGTAGATTTTTCTTTTTAACATGACAATGTTTTACATGTAAAGTTTATTTAATAGTAATTTCCGACTTGAAAATGTAGGTAGCATTTATTTTCGATTAGTTTGATTTCAACTGACAAATATATTTCAACATTCGAAGCATATGCGAGTTATGTGAATAAACCATATGCAACTTAGCTAAATTTCAGTAATTAAGTTGTGAAGTTTTATCTTTGCCATAGAAAATACATTTATTTTTACTGATTTTTGTTAAGTGCAACGACGATCTTTTACAAAGTATGTCTTCTTGCAACATGAGAAAAGATGCGAAATGATAAGGACTTGTCTGGTATGCTTTCAATTCCTTGAGAAATAAATTTAGCTTAACTAGAAGACTTGTTCCGATTCTGAAGTGTGCTATTTCCTATCGTAATTTATAATTTTACATAATACTTGGTTTAAAAGTTGAAAAAGTTTGCACAAATTTCCTATGTAAGTTCTACTTCACTGAAAAGTTATCGGTCACAAGCAATAAAAATTCCACTTTGTTTGATTAATGTTATGCATGTGTTAATTATCATGTGTAATATCAGTTTTATTTGTGTCTTTCGAAAGCGAGCATTCATAAATTTAAAAGGATATTTCAAACTATTTTCAAAATATAAGTATCTTTTACAAGTTTTTTGCGTAATGAACTTTGCTCAGTTATATTAATATTGAATATTCATCTTACAAAATAAGCGTCTTGTAAAACACATTCCGTTTCAGTTTTCTGAAATTTATGTATAAGTTATTTAGAAATTATGGGTGGAAGTAAAAAATCTCTGTATTAATGATATATTGTCAGCACCTCTCAAATAAAAAAAATTCATGTATAATTTAGTTTGTCCAGATGATGTTCAATTTTACGTAGTAACAAACTCTATATTTCTCAAATTTATGCTAGTTTTTCACAAGAAAAAAAAATATATATTCTTTAAGTTTGCCTAGCAAACTTTTTTCAGTATTTAAATTTTCTAAGTACATTCCATCACATGAGTAGTTAACTATTTCCACTAAGGAAAATATCTTATTATTTTAGTGTGTTTGATTGATGTTAGATTTTTATGTTTCTGATTGGTGATTTGCATATACTCTTTTAAAAACTTTACACAATTCGTAACATATATGTTAGAAATAATAGTATATCGCATCTGAGATTGAAAAAATTTATAACTATTATCATGTAAAGAAGGTTAAATTTTAAAAACATGTCGTTGAATATGTGTGTTACCATGAAAAAAGTTAACTAAATTACTTGTGATTTCCTTTCAGAGTATAAAAAGTTTCTTTCAATTTATCTTAAGATGTTTTAAAAGTCTTGCAGGTGATTTTCAAAACTTGAATGCATATCTACAATGTATTTAATATCTACAATTTATTTAATATTTTCCCCCAATTCACCTTTCAAGTAAAATAAACCTTAGTCAGCATGTATTGCACGAGTTAATACGACACCTTAACGTATATTATTACAAAGTAAATTGTCTAAGTCTTTCTTGAAGTAACATAAATTTCCAACTTGTATTGATTTTCCGATTGAAAAGTAGAGGTGAAATTTTTTCTTTGGAGTATCTATAACTAATATTTATTTTAAATCTCTTTTTTTCTTCTATGTAACAATTTTGTTAAGTTTTACCCGTATTGTAGCATATAATCCCACTGAGTTTGAACAATATTCAATGTTTTAAATAATAGAAAAGTTTTCAAGTAGAAATGATCTTAAATTCTCCAAGTGAATCATACTTTTTGGAAGAAAGTCCATGCGAATTCTACCTTCACTTACTAATATGTCTTTGAAATCCACTTTATTCATTCCAAGTTTTCACAAACATTTCATTATGAAAACGGCAAAGTAGGAAAACGATAATCTCAAAGACCTGCTGACACATCACAGCATCACCCGCTGCTTGCGCGTCGATGCTGTTAATCTTGCTGTACAAATCTCCCGACCTGTTCCAACAAGTTTTAGCGTGACTCATCCTCCGATCTAAAAATGCCGGCGAATGGCGTATCACCTACCGCTACCCTGATTGGCTAATTACCGTCACCTGCTTATCTTCCCATTTAAAGATGTGAATTTTATATGTAAAGTGAATTTTTACGCTAATGCTTAAATTCTTTGCTATAGAAAGTTCAAGTATGTTAGTTTTTTTCTCTTATATGTTACATTTTAAACACATGATACGAAATTTTTACGTTATGTTTATCTTAGAAATTTTAAGTATATTATTTTTTTTTCTTATTTAACATTAACCTAAGAGTTTAATTGTATATGAAGAGTAAATTGTCACGTTAAAGTTTAAGGATATGATATTTTTGTGAGGTAAATTTTCGTGTAAAGGTTAAAATTCTTTATCTTTGAAATTTTTATTCTGTTAAATTTCCCATTATTTAACATTAACCTAAGAAAATAATTGTGTATGAAAATATCGCGTATTGTTTAAATTGTTGTCGAAGAAAGTTTAAGTATGTTATTTTTTTTTTCTTCTCTAATTTAGCATTATTCTTACACATTTTAAAGATAAAAATTTTATGCGTGAAATAAATTTTCGCATATTGTTTCAATTCCTTACCTTATAAATTTTTAGTATTTCTTTTTCTCTAATTTAGCGTTATTCTTACACATTTGAAATACATGATTTTTATATATGTAGTAAATTTTCACTCAAATGTTAAAATTATTTATCGTAGAAATTTTAAGTATGCTAATTCTTCTTACATGTCACATTTTAATGTCGTGATTTTTATATGTAAAGTAAATTTTTACGTTAATGCTAAAGTTATTTGTCGTGCAAAGTTTAAGTATGTTAGTTTTTTTTCTTTTATTTAGCAATATTTTTACATATTTTAAAGACATGATTTTTATGTATATAGTAAATTTTCGCGTAAAGTTTAAATTTATTTGTCGTAGAAATTTTAAGTATGCTAATTCTTCTTACACGTCACATTTTAAAGTCGTGATTTTTATATGTGAAGAAAATTTTTTACGTTAATGTCAAAGTTATTTGTCGTACAAAGTTTAAGTTTGTTACTTTTTTTTCTTCTTTTATTTAGTGATATTTCTACATATTTTAAAGTCGGGATTTTTATGTGTAAAGTAAAATGTTACGTTAATGTTAAAGTTATTTGTCGTAGAAAGTTTAAGTACGTTACTTTTCTCTTGCATGTCATATTTTAAAGTCGTGATTTTTATATATGAAGGGAATTTTCGAGTAAAGGTTAAATATTTATCTTAGAAATTTTAAGTAAGTTACTTTTTTTCTCTTATTTAGCGATATTTTTACTCATTTTAAAGTGATTTTTATGTGAAAAGTAAATTTTTTACGTTAATGTTAAAGTTATTTATTTTAAAGAGTTTAAGTATGTTACTTTTTTCTCTTATTTAGTGATATTCGTACACATTTTAAAGACATGATTTTTATTCGTAAAGTAAATTTTCACGTTCACTTTTTTATAAGTTTATTTTTTATAATAATAATAATAAAATCTGATAATTATTACTAAATATTATCTTTATATTTAATAAATTTCATAATTACTCCAATTGCAACAACTGTCTACGCTAAAAACCCATTCGCTACACTATGACGTCACGAACAAATTATCTATCACTTGAACTGTTTCAAGCAAGATCGTTACACAACAACTCAACTCGCAAACGCGTTGAAGCGTGTTGAAACATCCCTAGTCTCGCTCCCCTCCCTTCTGACGGGTCGATAGTCAGTAGCACCCTCTACCGTGAAACCTGATTGGTCGGTGAAGTCACGTGATCACCCTTCATATATAGACGCTACCGGTTGCCGTCTCGCCATTTCTACTTAGATACCTGAGTGTGAAAGACGTGTTTAATACTTCGTGTTTTTTTTTCTCATCGCGATTTTGTTCGTACTTGTGTAGTTATTCATAGTTATTTTAGCTTCGCAGATTTCGTTTCGATTATTCGGTAAGTGAATTTTTAAACATCTTCTCACTCCAACAAACCAAGAGAGCCTTGTCGGCCTATGACGACAAGCGGTATCTGCTGGAAGATGGCATAACCAGCTATGCCTATGGTCACTTCAAAATTCCTTAAATCATTCATTTAATCCTTAAATTTTTTTTATTTTTTTATCTCTTTAAGCCTTAATTTAACTAAAATATTACTTTAACTAAATTTTTAAAAACTTATTTAACGTTAATTTTTTTTTTCAGGATTTTGTATGTGATCATTAAATTTAATTCATGAGAGAAATATACGTTCTCACAAGTCTTCTTTTCAGATTTTTTAAAATTTAAAATTGTTTAGGATTTAAGGTAATGATGTCTTCTTAAAAGATATTATTGGATGGTTGGTTAGTGACCTCATATTTCAAAGAAATATACGTTCTTTGAAATAAGTTGTTTTTTTTGTGTGTTTTTTTTTTTTTTTTTTTGTTGATAGGGTGGAGTGAGGCGGTACCAATTCTTCCTAAAAGAGGTATCGGGCTGGAGGTGGGTCCTCACTTTTAAAATTTAACTTCAAAATAATTAACATTTTCTAAAAGTCTTTCAAATTAACTTATTCAAAATTGGTTAGGGAAGGGGGGTGGGTAGATGAGTTACCATGAAGGCAACGTCCGATAGTCGATATTTTAACAATTGTTTGGTAAAATATTGAAATGTCACGTGTAGCTCGGGGTTAGGGTTCTTTAGACCCTTAGCAAATGGCCTTCCTTTTATTAACTTTTCAAATTTAACATTTTTTTTTGTGTAACTTTGTTGCAGGTATTTTAACTTGGCTAAAGGATATGTAAGTAACTCGCTAGAAAACCAAACAGTCAATCAGGAGTTAACTTTTGGTCACATGTTTAAAACTTATCAGTCACAAGCGAGCATTTAGCTGACCGATCAGAACTCGTTGCCAACACCTGAAAACTAAATTTGGTATATATCTAGTGTTATCATCACTTAAAACGTAAATTTTAACATATAATGACATCAAACCCACTGTGACGTCACTAGTAAAAATATCTATCACTCTTAACTTATTCGTTTAGAAGCAGCCCTAAAACAACTCAGCTCCATCTTAAAGGTAAATTGAAACTAAAAAGTGTTGCCAACGCTCAAAACTTTGATATAAAACAAATTCTGACGTCATACCTACTGTGACGTCATGCAACAAAAACCTATCACTCTAACTTATTCGTTTACAAGCAGTCCTAGAACAACTCAACTCTATCTTAAAGGTAAATCGAAACTAAAAAGTGTTGCCATCGCTCTAAACTTTGATATAAAACACATTATGACGTCATTCCCACTGTGACGTCATACACAAACAGCTTATAATGAAACCGAAACTAAAACAGCAGCAGGAGGGGAACAACTCCACTCCACTTCCGGTCACGTGACTTCCGATGACGTCATATCCTATGATGTCACTTCCTGTGACGTCATATCCTGTCACGCCCCTTCCGGTGACGTCATCATCCCTCATCCCTTGCGCATTGCGCCCTGGCTCAGGAGCCCCACTTTCTAACTACTGGTGTCGACAGCAACCAATGATGAATCAAGTCTTTTTATTTGATTTGTTAAAGACCAATAAAAATCTGAACCAATTAACAACGAAATTTCACAACTCCCAGTTGATTCACTACAACTAAACGTCAATCTAACACCTCTCGATTCCATTTCCTTCCAAACTTCTGGGTTCGGAAGATTAAGTGTCGCCTTAGAAATTTCCTCAATTTCCAATGCCTCAATCACAGTCTCCTGCCCATTCAATACATTCCTTAGTCTAACTTCTACCTTGGAACAAGTTTGATTTTTAGGAGTTTTTGATCCGAACGAGTAAATATTTAGCTTTTCCAAACCTATTTTTTTTAATCCCAATCTACGGGATACATCTTTCTTAACAAAAGTCTTTTCCGATCCATTGTCAAAAAGACAAAATATTTTATCCGATGAAGTGCTACCGATAATTTCTACCTTAACACATTGCAACAAAACGCCACTGCAATTATTCATAACAGAATTTGAAGTCGTCGATTTAACGTCAACAGAGTTTTCTTTCAAGTCTAAATGCGAATTTTGTTTTTTAGAATTTTCTAACTTGAAGCAAATAGCGCGTGCATGGCGACCCTGACAGTAAGTACAAACAATCCCTTTGCAACCCTTTACACGGCAATTAGTGTTGCAACATAAAAAACATCTACGTTCCTTAATAAGCTTATCCCTCTTTTGTTGAACGCATAAATTCTCACACAAATCAGATGAATGAGTATTATTTTCGGAACAAAATATACAACTAAAATGCGCAGCTGCCATGAGTTCGGTTGCAGATCCGCTCACAGTTGATTTGTTATGATTTGAAGAAAATCGCGAATTACTCTTTTGTTGCGTCTGGGTAAAGAATCTAGGCGCCCTCTCGGAGAATTTATTCGAATGTGAGCCTTTGATTTGTGACTCATGTGATTTTACTAAAGCGTCCGTGCGCTCACGACTTTGAACTTCATCGCGTAGATATGATGTTAAATCAGTGATTTGGGACTGCTTATCTTTATAAATTCGATTGAATTCTAACGCCAAATTAGGGGGAATAACTTTCATAATTATCGGAAACAAAAGACAACTATAAGAATTAGGAGATATTCCTAGCGTTTCGAGTCCCCTAATATTTAATTCCAATTGATCATACAGATTTCTTAACGCGATAACATCAAATGATTTGCGAACTGGGGTCAAATTTAACAAACGATTCATATGATAGTCAACTATAAGCTCCTTACGTCCGAATCTATCTTCTAGAATTTTAATGGCTGCGGCATAATTTTCCGAAGTCAGCGTTAAACCTCGTATTGCCAATTCAGCATCAGATGTGACAACCGATTTTAAATAGCAAAATTTGTCCACATCACTCAAACTTGAATTTTCATGCACTGCTGATTTAAATCTAGCCCAAAAACTAGGGAAACTACTTATATCTTTGCCTGAAAAAGACTCTAAAGTAAGTTTTGGCAAGCGTGATTGATTTGTTAAAGCAGAAGGAAATGAGCTATTTTCAGGAAGTGTTACGTTTTGCTGTTGTGTTTCCCGCGAATTTTGAATACTAACTGAACTTGGAACCGAAACCGATTCTATATAACGCTCAGCGCGGGTTTTCCAAATTATAAATTTATCTCTATATTCTTCACGAGTTAATATTTCATCTTCCAGATTATCGATATCTATTAAACCCTCGACTTCCTTATCGAGTTTACTTAATTCCTCAAATTTAGAAATTAACTGTACATATATTTCATGCACTACTGTTTTGTCGGCAGAATTATTTATTTCGGATTCCAATTTATTAGTTTGCCTTGTCACAATAGACCTTATGACAGAACGAGTCTTTTTTGTTCTTTCTAATAAAGCCAGATTTGATGCATCCATTTTAAACCGAAACACTTTACAAGCAAAACAAATATTAAAATGACAATACCATACTAATCCAAAATGCAGCAATCTAGTACAAATTTCAGCTCCACAAACAGAAAACCAATATTAGAATCCACACTAACTTATTAATTACTTTCCTTTAATCAAAAAACGAACAACTTCAATTTTCGCAACACCGACACACGAATCAACCAAGCAACGAAATAAACCGAACAAAAACTCACCCCAACATGCAGCGAAAACATGCGCCAATAATCCAAAGTGGTTAGTATCACTCACAACACAATAATTCCCAACAACACAACATTTCCCAGCCTATGCACCAATTCTATAAAGGAAACATGACACCACTCAAAATCATCGATGCGTTATCAATTACAAGATTTTTATTCAAGGCATTCCAAAAATGCGAGTGATAAGAAACCTGCGCAGCGAACGGCGAACAATCTCCCCCTGTCGCCAAGCTTCTCGCCAATATTCGCCACACCCTGAATTATATGATACATATACATATTTGATATATATACCCTTTATATACATATATCATACATATATCCCTTATAACAAAATTGTATACATTTGTGAAAAAAAAAATTTCATGAAAGTGCTTAATATTTTGATATTCCCATGACTGATTGTCTGCTCGAGTGGAACAACAAGCTGGAAAATAAATGTTGTATTTCCGTTGTAGAGTCATTAAATAAGTCGTGGGTACTTAAAAATGACCTAGCTCAAGTCACAAGCAGTCCAGACATCAAGCATAAAACCACGGATAAAATAGAACTATATCCATAAGAAGAATTTTCAGGATGCGAAAACATATTTACATGAGGCTTCCGAAATCAAAGAATTTAAAGAAAACGCGCTTGTGTGACACTCTCTATATAACTCTTTCCCCGGACTGTACTACTAACGCCATCTATGAACATAGTAAAGACCTACTTAGTGTAGATAATTATTCAGTTTAGCTCCAGCACTCGAACAGTAAACATGTGAGGTGAGGAATTCCCCCCAGAAATATATGTTCCCAGTCTAATTGAATTAATGTTTATTTTGTGGTGTGTGTGTGTGACTTGTAAATAATTATTTTGTGTTTATATCTTATTAAACTTTTAACGTCACACCGTTGATGGATATTATTTTGAGTCAACCATTCACCATATTTGGCGCCCAACGTGTTTGAACGTGTTTATTGTTCGATTTGGGGTTAGGCTCAATTTCACTTTCAGCCAAAAATTATCCAACCCTCACGGATAAGTGGTTCTTGGAAGATTCTCCACTTCAAACAAATCACGGATTTTACCAGATAAGTGAATTTTGATTTGATATAACTTTTGTTTTGATAACATAAGTCAACCTGACTTTAACTTGTAAACAGAATAATCCTATTTCCGTTATTCTTGCAATTAAATGTTTTCGTTATTTTAAAGTTGTTTACGTTGTTAACAATTTTAATAATAGTGTTATTATTCAAGTGTAATTGTGTAGTCGAATGGTTCATATAACGTATTTCAAAAGCATAACTTTTGCTAGTAATACTGTGTATATAATTAAATATAAATGCAGTTTATAAATGTTATGTGCTCACATATCTTGAATTGAAATATAGTCTTTTCGATAAATCCACATCCTTGTGTACTATGAAAATATATTATATATTATTGTAAGAACGATATATGCCTACGCAGCAACACACCCAGTTTATAAATGACCTTGAGTTCAAATTGAAAAAGAGTTGCTCTATATTTTCTCGAACTGCTTTGCTTTTTATTTTATTTCCTGTGTTTGGAATAAGGTTTTATTCAATTACAAATCATGTTTTTGCTTTTTGGAGAGGATTCTTATATCTCTTATTTTAGTTTTTTATTACACTGGAATCGTATATTAGTGTTCTTTTTATGTGTTTAGAAGTGCATGATTTTTTAAGTTACCTAGCTTTTATTTTGGATCAGTATTCATGTGTCAAAGTGGAAATTATTTTTATTGCTATCTATGCTTTTATTGTTTTATGTGATGATTAAAATTTATTTGATACATTTTTAAAAGTAAATCTTCGGAAAATGTGGATTTAGGTTTAAATGTTTCAGATTTAATTTCCTAATAATAATATTGAATTGGAAGTGAAAGTATACTTCTTTTTTTTGTGTTTTTAAGTAAATTTTAAGAAAAGTAAGTTTTACTGATGTTAGGATTTGTAGGACATTATACAAACAATTATTTTGATCATCAAACTTCCATAGACATTTAAGCTTTGGCAAAAACTCTAAACTATTCCACAATAGACTTAACATGGCTTACCTAGCAAAAGGACGTAAGGAAGATTTGAGATTGTTGGCACAGGAATTGGGCTTGGACGTAGGTGACAATCTGAAAGTCATCCAACTGAAGGATTTAATTGTTAAATCTGGCGGGTATGATGAGGAGCTAACGAAGAACTTATTAGCCAGTCTTATAGAAGAACGAATTTCAGTTGAAAAAGCGTCCGAGTTACAAGTTATCGCTACACAAAAGGCACAAGAGCAGGCTGAAATCTCTAAACAACGAGAAATAGAGCAGGAGCGAATCGCAAAGGAAAAAGAAGTTGAACGGGAACGTATTGCAAAAGAAAAAGAAATCGAAGAAGCTAGAGTAGAGAAGGCAAGAGCTCATGAGCTTGAAATTCTTAGACCAACTGGATACCCAAAAGTTGTCTTCACTCTCAACGGCGTCACCCGTTCTAAACGCCGAAAAACCAAACCTGGAACTGAAAAAGTTGATCCCCAACTTCAATGCAAAAGATGATGACATCTCACTGTTTCTCAATCTCTTTCAGAGACAGTTAAAGTTTCTCAAGATTCCAGAAAATCAATGGGTCCCATACCTAGTAGGAGTCCTTCCCAGTGACGTAGCGAGGATCATCGCTCGAGAACCAGATGAAAAGGTTGAAGATTACTACTTTGTAAAAGATATCTTGCTAAAAAGATTCAAGTTGAGTGGCGAACGTTTTCGACAGTTATTTGCAACTCATAAGAAGAACCCTGATTGCACATGGAATGATTTTTATTTTGAACTTCGTAGCTATTGCGAGAATTGGATTAAAGAGGTGAATGTAAATACATTTGAAAAGCTGAAAGATCTGATGATAACTGATCAGATCAAGAAAAAATGTCCACCAGAATTCAAAGAATACTTTTTGGATGAATGGGGCGACATCATCTCTCCAACTGAGCTTATTGAAAAACTCGAAGCATACGACAATCTTCGGCATAAAACCAAAAAAGAAGGACCAGCGGTCACCAACAAAAGACCATTCACGAAAGCAAGAGAAGAACATTCCAGATTCAATTCTGCGAGGAAAGAGGTCGTGGACAGAACATTCGAGAAGCCCCAGCAGGAAGAACACTCCTCTGTTTACTGCTATAATTGTGGCACGCCAGGATTTATTAAATCGAACTGTCCAAATTGTCCCAAGACTGGAAAAAAGAATCCCACTCGTTTCCACAGTATTGAGCTGAACAGTCTGTCAACATCTAGCCAGATGGCAATCCTCGGTGTAAACATCAATGGAATGTGGGGTACAGCATATGCAGATACTGCCGCAACTCATTCAATCGCTGGTGAAAGTCTCTTCCACCTCTTAAGAGAACAAGGAACCTGTTTTGAAAAGTCAAACTTTACCATGACTCTCGCCGATGGCAGCCAGTCAGAAAAAGAAGTACACAAAACGTACGTTAGTGTCTGTCTGGAGGGAAGAAGATTTTCAGTGCCGATTTTTGCCATTCCAGAGGCACAGAGAAACAATACTCTGCTTGGAATTGACTTCATCGAAAAAACAGGAATCGTTCTAAATCTCAAAAAACACTCCTGGTACTTCAGTAACAGACCCCATAAAACTTTTCCATTTGTGAAACTCGATATTCCAGAGAGTTCCGAAACACTTCAACCAGAAGTCCAAGACCATTCATCTAGAATTATGGAAGACACTACCCCAGTGAATCCCTGTACAAGTCTACCAGATTTTGAAGACCATTTCTCTGAAGTTATGGATAACGCTACCGCAGCAAATTCTTTCCCACTTCAAACAGAGGTTACAAAGCAATTTTCTGACTCTGTTGAGACAAGGACTGCTGAGAAGTCTACACTTCTTCGACCAAATGAAGGAGAAAATCTCAATTTAAACCAGAAAATGCAACTCAATGCATTATTGGAGGAATACGAAAATATCTTCCGTCCAGGGGGAGATGTAACACCATATATAGAGCACAGAATCGACACAGGGAATTCAGCTCCAATTGCTTCCGCACCCTACAGGCTCTCCCCTGCCAGAAAAGAGGTTTTGAGAAAAGAAATTGAAAAACTCCTTGCCACAGGAGTGATCGAGGAATGTGACTCCCCATACGCCTCACCTGCAGTTCTCATTCACAAACCAAATGGAGAATTCAGACTTTGCATCGATTACCGCAAGCTCAATGCAGTCACCAAATCGGATCCATATCCACTACCTCGTATGGACGATCTTCTGCACAATGCCAAGCAGACCTCATTTATGTCAACATTTGATTTGAGATCCGGTTACTATCAAATAAAGATGCACCCGCCGGACAAAGACAAGCCCGCTTTTGTCTGCCAGTTTGGTGTTTTCAGGTTCAACAGAATGCCCTTCGGACTGAAAACAGCCCCGGCAACGTTTCAACGTTTGATGGACATCTTTCGAAATGGATTAAAGGTAAATACCCTCGCTTACCTAGATGATATCATAGTGATGTCTCCCACATTTGAAGATCATCTCGAAGATCTGCGGTTAGTGTTTGAACGACTTCAACAATTCAACTTGAATGCTAACCGGGAGAAGTGCAATTTCTCTTGTCCCAAAGTCAAATACCTCGGACATTATTACCAGTTCCGGTATCGAAGTAGACTCTGCCAAAGTAGAGGCCATTGCTGGTATCCCTTCACCAAAGAATGTGAAACAGGTACAATCCTTTTTGCAAACATGCAGCTGGTATCGACGATTCATTCCTCAGTTTGCAGAGATTTCTTGTCCTTTGAGCAATCTCACCAAAAAGCGGACCACGTGGAAGTGGGGTGAAGAGGAACAGTCTGCATTTGAATTCCTTAAGAAATGTTTGATTTCGCCACCAGTGCTGAAACAACTTGATGAATCAAAACCTTTTGCCATACGATCAGATGCATCAAATTATGCATTGGGAGCTGTTCTTCTTCAGGGACATAGTCCAGAAGAACATCCGCTAGAGTATGCAAGTCGTTTGCTAACCTCAGCAGAACGAAATTATTCCACCACTGAAAGAGAAGCACTTGCAGTGGTCTGGGCCCTGGAAAAGTTTCGAGGATATATCGAAGGAGCCGAAATTACCGTGGCATCTGACCACCAACCCTTGAAATGGCTGCTGAGCCTTAAATCCCCTACTGGTCGGCTTGCAAGATGGGCATTGCAACTACAGTCTTATAACTTAAAAGTGGAATACATCCCTGGTAAGGCGAATGTCATTGCGGATATGCTCTCTCGTCCTAATTGCTTACATGAAAAAGTAACCTGCGAGACTTGCACAGTCATTGTTGATTTACCAGCTAAAAGAGCCAGTGATGTTCGAGCCGAACAGTTGAAGGATGAAGATGTTAAGAAAATAATAGACAGCTTTGAAAGTGGTTCAAGAGACGAAAATTTCGCAAATTGGACTCAAAGAGGTTACATTATGAATCAAGGTGTCCTATACCGTTATGACCCAGATTCTGATTCAGAAGAAGCGCAATTAGTGGTCCCCATTCACGAGCGCGAAAGAGTGATGAAGGAACATCATGATGACCCAACCGCAGGACATTATGGTGCAGAAGGCACGTTTCACAGAATTTCAACCGGATATTACTTCCCTGGAATGCGCAAATACATTACCGATTATGTGAAACACTGTCCCGATTGCAACAGATATAAGCCCAGCAATCAAAAACCTGCAGGATTGTTGAGAACCCCAGTATACTCTCAACGTTTTGAAACCCTGGCCATCGACTTGTTTGGTCCCCTGCCTGAATCTTCTAATGGAGAAAAATGGATATTCATCGTCGAAGATACCTCAACAAAATGGGTAGAACTCTTTGCTCTCCGAAACGCCACAGCCAAGGAGTGTTCTATAGTTCTAATAGAAGAAGTATTCTTGAGATACGGATTTCCAAGAAGACTAATCAGCGACAATGGCCCACAGTTTGTAAGTGCTGTACTCCAGCAGGTATGCCATCTTCTTAATATACAACAAGTTCTTACTCCAGTTTATTGCCCACAAGCAAATCCCGTGGAGCGAAAAAACAGAGATCTCAAACCGAGATTGGCAATTTTGGTTAAGGATAATCACACTGAATGGACCCATAAATTACCAACAATCCGTTTTGCCTTAAACACTGCAAGATGTGTCTCCACAGAACACACAGCTGCTTTCCTACAGTTCGGAAGAGAACTCCGAACCCCTGATGACATACAACATGATTTACGAACAATAATAAGTAATGACAACTTCGTTGCTGAAATAACTCCTTATTTAAAAAACTTTGCTAATATTTCCAAAGAAATCAAGGACATTGTTGAACAGAAACAGGATCAACGGAAAAAGTATGCGGATCAGGAAAGACGAAAGAGTCCCCAGTACGCACCTGGAGATCGAGTGTGGGTAACCTTACACCCTCACAGCAACAAAGACAAGAAGATAACAGCCAAATTCGCACCTCGTCGAGATGGACCTTATGTTATACTCACTCAACGTTCTCCAACAAGCTATGAAATAGCCAACCTTGAAACTCCCCACGTTTCTCTTGGAGTCTTTCATACATCTGCCCTGCGTCCTTGCCAGGAAGCCCTCCAATCGACAAATGTGCCAATCAATCCTATCAGGAGAAGGGGTCGACCACAAAAGACCCATACAACAAACAGGCCATCCACTAACACTGGTCCACAATCCAACAATTCTCCTGGCTGCTCGCCGAGACGTCTTCGCAGCCAGAGGGGGAGCCTGTGACACTCTCTATATAACTCTTTCCCCGGACTGTACTACTAACGCCATCTATGAACATAGTAAAGACCTACTTAGTGTAGATAATTATTCAGTTTAGCTCCAGCACTCGAACAGTAAACATGTGAGGTGAGGAATTCCCCCCAGAAATATATGTTCCCAGTCTAATTGAATTAATGTTTATTTTGTGGTGTGTGTGTGACTTGTAAATAATTATTTTGTGTTTATATCTTATTAAACTTTTAACGTCACACCGTTGATGGATATTATTTTGAGTCAACCATTCACCATACTTGTTATTTTTGAACAAGAGAAAAGCAAAACAACTCAAAAAAGGATTTTTGGGTACTCATTGGATTCTGCCTAATATGTTTAGGGTTTAATAATAATTCAGTTCTTTTTTTAAGCTCAGATAGATTAAAGGTAAATGCAAGAAAATCTTGCATTTGCATGTGAGTTTTCATGTGCAACAATTGTTTCAAAGCGTTATCTCTGATTAAAATCACCTTATTCTATAATGGTGTATAGTAGAAGTTTCTTTTCTAAGCCATAGCCAACTCAATTGAGCTGAGAGATGGTCGTTATTTTATATGTGTAATATTTTAAAATACATTATTTGTGACGCACATTACGAAATTAGATATTTAACTGTAATGTAACAAAGAAAATGATTTGAAAGTGAAACACATATTTGTAAGTTTTAATCTTGTTATAAATAAAATACTAAAATAGATTTTTATAAATAATAAAAATCTACACCATAGGATTGATCTTTAACATATTTATCATTTTAGAATAGAAAATTGTCGTTTGTATCAGTCAAAAGGAAAGTAAAAATTTCTAATAAACATGTCAAACATAAATTAAAAAAAAAAATCTTCGTGTTGTAAATTACACTAGAAAGAGGACTAAAGTTAACATAAAAATTCAAAGGACTCTTTAAATTAAAAGGGAAAAAGTGCGTGTTGCGACGTATGGACGATCGATGCAAATAGTACGCAAATACACGCAAAAATATCTCTAAAAACACAAAATTTTTGTTGTATGAACGTTACATTACCTTTATTTGTTAAATTGTACCAATATTTTGCACTTTTTTTTTTTTTTTTTTATAAAGAAAATGCAACTTTTGGACTATTTTCGTTCATGTTTGCCAATTTTGTGTCCATTTTTAGTATTTTCAATATCAATGTGGCAGGATTAATATTAACTTATTATAATAAAACTTAAAACAAAGTCAAAATTGGTCAAAAGGAAAAAATTTCGGTTGTGTCCAATCAAATCCGAAGAAATTTCATTCTTTTAAAAAAATTAAATTTTTGTCATCGTTTAACAACTTCAGTCTCGTTGCGGCACGGGTTAATATTAATTTATCGGAATAAAATTTGGCACACCGTCAAAATAGGCCAAAAGGGGAAAAAATGAGAGTTGAAAATCGGATGAAATTTCTTTTTTGGCCCCACATAAGGACCATCCTTATAGACATATACTAATTCTTTGGAATCAACGTGTGATGACAGGGTAATATACGTAATAAAATCGAGGTAACGTTTTTGGACGATTACAATATTTTTCACATTTAATGGATGAGGAAGTAAAAAATTCCGATGTGGGAGAGGGGGGGGGGGTAGCCTGTAAGTATCTTATGAAAAACTAATTTTAAGAATAAGGTGAGCTTTAATTAGCTAAATAAAAGTAATTGATAATCACTAATTACATAAATTGTAGTAATATTGGAAAGCAGTGAACTGTTCAAATTGCTTGAAAATGTGGACTAAAATACAGGGTGGTTATAATTAAAGTTACCCTGTTTAGAGCCACGTAGAGTCCGTTCTAATGAGCAGATTTTGATGAAACTTGACATATACACTATATGGACAATGGGGAAAGAAATCTGCAATAAAAATTGTAGTTCAAATTTTTACCACCAGGTGAAAAAGTGGCGCATAACGAACAAAAACCATAAATTGAAAACACAGATTTTTATTTAATTACAGCATATGTTCAATGTGCATTCCATTTATGTCAACCACAAGCTCGAAGCGTGTTATAGCGTGTTCAAGTTCTTCTACAAGTGCTCAAGCGGAGCCACGTGATTTGTCTATCCCTTGGTATACAGTTAGAAAGATTCTTCGATCCATTGTAAAATGGTATCCATATAAGATCCATGTTGTGCAACAACTGAAACCTGCTGACTCTGGTAAGCACATTCAATTTTGTAGAATTTTTTTGGCCAGAATAATCGTTGATAATGCATGGCCTTGGAACATTTTATGGTCGGACGAGGCGCATTTTACACTAGATGGAGCCGTGAACACTCAGAACTGTCGAATATGGGGTGAGGCTAAACTGAATGTTGTGCATTAATAGTCTTTGCATCCTGATTACATTACTGTATGGTGTGGTTTTACGGCTGAATTTACTCTTGGTCCCTTTTTCTTTGAGGGGAGCATGCTTCGTGGCCCTCGAAGGTGCTCGATTACGGGAACCCGCTACTGCGAGCTTCTTCGGCAGCAAGTCCTTCCTGCCCAACAAGAACGATAATGTTTAGAGACTACTGTATTTATGCAAGATGGTGCACCATCTCACATTGCACGACCAGTGACAGCACTACTTCGTGCCCACTTTGGAGATGATCGGGTAATTTCGAGAAGTTTTTCGACTGCCTGGCCTCCTCGTTCTCCGGACTTAAATCCCTACGATTTCTGGTTGTGGGGATTTCTGAAAGATCGTGTGTATGGAGGGAGCATACGGACTCTTCCTGAAATGAAAGCAAGCATAACACTTCATATTGCTGCAAATGATCGAGAAACCTTTTGCACTACTGTTTGAACATGCTATAACACGCTTCGAGCATGTGGTTAACATAAATGGAATGCACATTGAACATATACTGTAATTAAATAAAAATGTATGTTTTTAATCTGTGGTTTTTGTTCTTTATGCGCCACTTTTTCACCTGGTGGTAAAAATTTGAACTACAATTTTTAATTGCAGATTACTTTTCCCCATGGTCCATATGGTGTATAGGCCAAGTTTCATCAAAATCTGCTCATTAGAACGGACTCTACGTGGCTCTAAACAGGGGAACTTTAATTATAACCACCCTGTATGATGTTTTATTTATAGCTTCAAAAACGCTTTTCACGCCCTCCCCCCCCCCTCCCCTTCCTCCCATGTTTCTATGGCCCAAGAAAAAGTAATTGGAACCACTTCTTCTACATTACTGCTACCGTGCAAAATTTATATCTAACACATATCTGTATCGTTTGTAGTTCACGCAGTCGTGTTTTAAGTGGACTTCCTATCGTAAAGATTGATATAGATAAACATCTGGATAGACTGCTCCATTGTCAATGAAAAGAGAAAAACGCGCCGAGGCTTGCGAAGCTGGTGGGAAGATTAACCAACCACAGTTCACTTTAATAGTTGGATGGGAATGCGAAAAACCTTGTAAAGTGTTAGAGTATATATTTTTTTGCACATTATTACTAATTAAGGTCTACTATTGAAATTTCTGCTGTGTACAACCCAAAATTTTATTTTCAATCCTCGACAATCCGTATTTTTTATCCCACCAATGGCATCTGGCAACGGCTTCATTTTCCCAGCGTTAAGCAGTCTATCCAGTTTATCTACATCGATGATCGTAAATTCAATTACTTCCTGTTTGAACTTCTGGTTAATTGTGGAAATTCATCTCGTCGAGAGTCGAGACCTTGCTTTTGACTTATAGCAGGTATACATTTGAAGTTTTGTTAGAAATATGGACTTAAATAGAATGAATAGGGAATTTGTATATTTATAAAGAATTTGTATATGTATTTCATTATAATATTGTGCCCAATATTTAATGACTGTTTCAATAAGGTATGTATACTTTTAGGATTCAGAGCATATAGTTGAGAATGCATATCGATCAATTGTAATTAAACAGAATAAGGCGATTGAGAAATAAAAAGATATTCCTATTTTAAACTCTACTTTATACGATTCATATTTAGGAAGTTAGCAACAATAGCTTAAAAGGTCTTTTCCAAAAAAGTTTATCACTTTTTTTTTTTTTTTTTTTTTTTTTAATTATCAGTTGTTTATATCACGTTTTTCATTTGAATATCATCTATTGTCTTACGAATCGCGAACCAAAAGTTCTAATCTTGAATCGTCAACGGAGATTATCAGCAGAGGGCGCATAAACCTCATACTTATAGAGAACGTTATCAAAACGGGGAGTGTTTTTGACAAAGCAGATAAATAACTTCAATAGAATTTTCATATTACCCTTTTGCGCTATTACTTGATTGTACTTGCGCCGAAGCACTTGTCTCTTGAAAGTTTTTAAAGTATTGCTTTTGCAATGGAGTTGCGTCCTCCAAAGCTTCGCTCAATAGCACCGTCTGATCGGTTGGATAGTAAAGAACTTCAGAAAAAGCTTTGGGAAATAGATTCACCATCCTTAGAATGGTCTCTTGGATTAGCTTACTTATTCTCTGCGCTGAAGAAGGACAAGTTTGAATATTCCTTTCGCAAACTGATGAAATTCGGAAATATGCCAAAGGTAAATGAAAAGATACTCAACGCAAAGAGGTTATTAGAAAAATTCAATCCGTTCAAAAATAAGTACGGTATTTATTCTGATGAAATGGTGAAAACTTTGGAATATATCAAATTCAAAATTCACGCTGAAGTGAAGTTGAAGGAACAAGAAACATCAATTGATAATTTGCTGAAAGTAGCAGCAAAACTTTTCGACTGCGTCATAATGTTTTATGTAGTTGATGTAGAAGGCACATGCAAATTTCTTTTCAACAGTGACAACAGGGAAATTGCATCAAGTGAAGACTCTTTGAAAATATCAATAATTCAACGAAAAAGTACTAGTAGCGATACTATAGAAAAGTTTGGCTTTGGGTTAAGTGTAGAGGACTCCCAACCACTTAAAAAATCTGCTCTTGTCCAGTGTTTAAAGACAGCTAAACTTTCAAATGATAAAATTGACAAAGTTCGACAAGCAACCTTTTTGAATAACAACTTCTTGGTGTGTCTCTTCCGAGAGGGATGTGAATACATTATACCTAGTATTTACAAATCCCCTTTCATAGTTTCTTTAATTTCCGAAGCTGGTTTTGATACAAATCCTTGTTCTTTAGATGAAAGTGGATTTTCCTCATTTTTTCATAGCATGCGTCTATTGGATAACATGCCATTGCGCATACTGTATGACTTCGTAGTATGTAACTCTCCAGAAAATACAGAAGCAGACATGTTAGATGTCTTGGAAAAAGTATATAGTGTAATTGAAAGGGATTGTATTGTGTCCAACAACTTTCTCAAATTAGGTAGAACAAAAGATATTGCTTTAAAGAAATGTCACGAGATTTTGCATTTTAATGAGTACCAGCGCAAAATCTGTTTGCAGATATGCAAGCATAAACAAATGAAGGTCAACGAGGAAGTGAGTACAAATGTTATGATTTCAATTTTAAGTATTTACAGTGAATATTTTAATTTTTCTTCGATTAATACTGATGTCAAAGAAAAAGTTTTCAAAGATTTTGTTAAGTACAATTACTATTATGAATATTTAGACAATTTTACGTGTCTTCTCTTTTTCAAAAACCTTCCAAATTTATTACCGTTGATCGATGAATACAATTCAAGATTTTATTATGAAGCAATATCGTCTCTGTATTTAATGGTATTAAGCAATGAATACTTTCCTTTCTATAGACATGAAATAGATTGTAATAATTGCGAACTCAATGCCAATGACTGTGAACAAATAATGAACTCAAGAAGATTCATACAGTTCCACTATAGGGCACAATTTTTACAAAATGCCGAGAATTTGACGAAGAACTTGAATAGTAAACTCTCTCAACAAAACCCCTCAAACACACAGCAAAAGAAAGCCACAGCATTATTGGATATCTTGCGAAAAAGTTTGTTAAATTTACCGGAAATTGTAGATGAATTTATTATTTTAAGGCTCATAAATTACTTGAAAGTCGCAAGAGATAGCATGCAATCTCAAGATAGTCTGATTAAAAGAATGTTAATTATGAAACGTGCACTTCAAATTACAGGAGAGTCTCTGCATAATGAAACAGACTGCAAATCTGTGGTTAGATTCTTATTGAGATCATGTATATCTTCAGAACTTATTTGTAAACTTTGCAAGATGCGGGACAACACACTTTCCCATCACCGAGAGAATACTGTACTTGGTAAACTCAAGATAGAGCAAGATGAACAACTAGTTCAAAATATTCAGAAAGATCTTATTCTAATTTATGATATTTTTCAACCAGTATGCTTCAGTCTGAGATTTAGAGTGAAAGAGTTCTTAACGAAAGAAGTTAAAATAGAAATTCAAAATAATTCCGAGATTCAAGATGAGTTGGACTTTCACCTAAGAGAATTGATTCGCTTGAGAAAGCAGGAATTTGATGAACAAAAAAATAACTTTTATGTTCTGCTTTGCAATGTATTTAAGCGTCTGCAAGAGAATTTGGCCATCGAAGGCGAAAAATTATCAAACGACACGAAAAGCGGGCTCGAAGCTTTAAACTTTTTGATGAATTTCGTTGCTGATCACTGTGACAGTAATTATTCTGCTGAACTGAAACAGGTTGTTATAGAATTTGAAGATAGCAATGTAATATCGCAAGAAATGAAAAACGATATAGAAAGTGTTATAACATCTAATATGAATGTCACAAGGAAGATATTCGAGAACTTAAACGAGCAACAGTTTGATGTTAATTTTCCTTGCATCTTTTCTCTCAATGATGAGATTAAAAATTTTGACGGCTTAAGTTATTCAGAAAAGAAATTGATAATATGTAAAGTCATAGAGTACGTAAAAAATTCGGTGGACTTGATAAAATCATTAATAGATAGTTTAGAAGCAGGTGAAACGATTGAGGATATTGAAAATAAATTAAATCTCATTATTATGCCAGAAAACAAGCGATCATTGGTATCTATGAAAATAAACAAGAGCCCCAGAAATGCTCTTGAGATATTACGTCGAATGAATGAAGAAGATAGATACGAAAATGTGTGCCATTTAGATCCTTCCACAAACATACTAACGCATTTTCGAGAAAGAGAAGAACTTTTAAATATGCTTCTAAAAATAAATGTCCCCAGAATACTTAAGGGCAAAATTGTTAGTTTGTTGAATCACAAGCTGTTATTTTTAGTTAACAGAATAAAACAACTAGAAACCATTTTGATATTCGAAGACGAAAGTATCAGTGCTCTATGGAAATCCAGCACATGGAAACTTAATACAGGGATTGAAAAACAAATGAAATTTTTGATGATGCAGCGTTATGTGAGAGAAAATGAACTCCAGGCTTCCTTGGAGATGTTGCTGTTCGACTGCATGAACATTCTGGAGCAGAGACAAGACTTGAAAGATTTGTGGGAAAAGACCAACGATCTGTTTAAAGGTGCGAACATTGCAGATTTCTTGGCGCACGGAAATCCGATTCTTCAATCGGTGAGCTCGTTGCTTAGTCCGGAAGACTTACCATCAGAATTTATAAACAAGATCATAGAATTAATCCAAGATGCGGATGCTATCAAAGCGCTTACGGCAATGTGGGAAAAGACAGAGCTTTGCAAAATCTCAGAATTCTTGAATGCTGTGAGAAGTGAAGAAGTAGACGAAAATTCTGATTTTAGAAAGAGGATCAAGAAATGCGATGATAGATGGGAAGGATATGCAAAATTGTTGCCATTAAAATGATAAGAGGTGAGTGTAATAGTGTATAAAATTATTTTAGGTAAAAGATAATTTTACTGAAAATTTAGAGGACAGTAAAAATTTCTAGTTTCATACTTTTGCTTTTACTGTTTGAAAGAGTACGATTTTCGTTTATTAAAGAAAAATATACTTAGAATTAAAAAAAAAAAAAAATATTATCAAATGTGAGATTCAGATCCGGATTCATTTAAGATTTCTTTTATCTACATTTTTCTTACATTATTTCTTTTATGTACATATTCCACCTAACAGATTCTGTGCTGACTGGTCGTTTATGGGAACACAAAATTTATCATTTGATTTTCATCAACTGTGTTGAAAAATATTCTTTCGCTACATAAAATATGCATTTCATTTTTTCAAACCTTTCAATCCAGGATTTATATACATTTTTCGTACTTTGACCACCGAAAATTAAAAATAATTATTTAGTTACTCCAGTTAGGCTCTTTGTCTCTCTTTTATGCGTGTGACTGGATCTTCCCATCCCGCATCCCATTTTTCCCGACTTCCTCCAGAAATTTAAAAACATAATTATAGTGTTGCAGTTACGATAAAATAAATATAGTGAAGACTGGTGATACACCAGTCTCCACTATTCCCCACTATAGTGGAGACTGGTATATTAACAGTCTTCACTATATTTTATTGTACTTTTTAATAAACATTCGTTAATACTTGAAATATGATTAAACATTGAAACGTAATTTCTTTAAATGGGAGATTAAATTAAAGTTCAGTTAATTTTAAGATTTTAGATATATTTTAGAACAAAATTATTAATGCGTCTCCAAAACAAAATATCTTTTTTTAAAATTTGGTTTCTTATTAAACACTATCAGTGGTCTAATACTGTCAAATTATTTAAAACCGCATGTGAATCCAACCATTTAATGTGAAAGTTTTAAACTGTAATCAATCATTTCCACTATCATTTTACTTCAAATTCAGTGAAGATACTGCATTAAAAAAGAGAGCGTAAAATATGTTTTAATTTAGAGTACTACAAATATCACAATATATGGAAAACTCTAAGCCCTTGTTTATCACTAAAACCAATCAGTGGCGAGGATTGGAGGAGAAAAGTAGAATGCAAAATTTTAAAGATATCCCCACCAAATTTCCTTGAAGAAAATAGATGAATGGAAGTGAAAATAGATGTATTCCTATTACCACTTATGGTGACCACTTTCACTTGTTCAAATACAGACAAGTTATTTTCTTTTCTCTCATGTATGCTAATTTCCGTAAAATATAACTTGATTTCCAGTTATCAAATTGGGTTCTTGACAAAATCCCGAAAGCCGAAATCCCGACAAGTCAGAATCCCGACAACCGCAATCCCGACAAGCCAAAATCCTGAATGGGTCGAAATCCCGAACGACCACAATCCCGAATAGGACGAAATTCCGACAAGCCATAATCCCGAAAAACGTAAAATCCCTACCTTAAAAAAATCCCTACAAAATCCCTACATGAACTGTTTGTTAAAAAATTGACTTTTGGTAAATTTTCTATTGAAAACATTCCATTTCATTATGTTTTTCATTATGTTTTCCTAACTAGCTATATTTTATATTGTATAGTTTTATTTTCTTCTTTTAATTTTGATGCTACAAAAAAAAAAAAAAAAAAAAAAAAAAAAAAAATGCTTCAAGAAAAATCCATAATTTTAGTTATACAATAATTACAGTGCAGTTATTAAAACAGAATATCCATTATATCATAACTTTGAAGAAATTAATTCATATTCAATCATATTAAAAAAAAATTAAATTAAAACAACGTGTTTGAAGAATTGATTACAAAGTTATGTAGATTCATGTACAAAAAATATAGATTTTAAAATGTATGCAAAAATTGTAAAACGATTGCATGCACTGCAATAGAGGTTTCCAAACTTTTAAATGATGTTATTGAACCTATTCAGTGTCAGCTTGAGATAAAAATTAAATCGAAGGTTGGTTGGTTGTTTTTAGATTATCTGGCACTGTCAGCAACACGAGGGTTATAATGCGCCGAAACATTCGCCATTAGATAAGGCAACATACATTTACAAACACCCATGCTTAACCCGAGACTCGAACCCGCAACCTCGCGGTCTAGAAGCTAGCACGCTAATCACTATACCGTTTGGTCTTAAAACGAAGGAAGACTCAAAATTAAAACTAAATTTTGATTTAAAATAAAATAAAAAAATTAATTATAAATTTAGAAATACTATAAAGTAATTTTAAATGAATAAATGAAGATCCCCTTAGAGAGATGGGGGGTTTTGATGTAAAAAAATACTTTTTCTGTGTTTTTAACCAACAAACTGGCAATCAATAAAAGAATAATTTTTCTGTAAATCAAAATCAGCTGAATTTAGAACCATAAAATTTTACCTTTGAAAAAAAATAAAGAAAAAAAAGTAATTTATCTGAAATTTGAATTTCCAATTGATCATCCAATTGTTCACTAGATTTATAAGAGACGGCTCTCTTGAATGGAAACGCGTAATTTTATTAGCCTGGCATGTTTTCATTTTATAAAATGTCTCATTTTAATAAGAACATTTCTCAATGGTTTCAAAATGTTGAAAACGTATGTCTAAAATATCTTTTGGTATGGCTTTCTATACTAATTTTTGACATAACTATTCAAAATTACTGAACCTGAATGTATGATCGAAAGTATTCTATCGCATTGAATTAAACGAGTATTTATTAACTTTATTTTTCTCAACAAAAAGAAGAAAGAAAGCACCTAGTAAATACTTTTAAGAGTTTTCACTTACAGTTAAAATCATTTGGTAGGAAACAATAATTAACAAGAAACGTAAGGTGTTGCAGAACGTCTATGCTCTAGGTAATAGTCAGCAGACCATTCACTTACCTCCGGGGGGGGGGGGGTGCTTCAGCTTCAGTGGGGAGAGTACTAACTATGGGGTACTAGGTATGGGGTGTTTTCTTTTCTTTCTATTTTTTAACACTGGCAATAGTTTGCACGTTTGGAAAGGGAGAATGGTTTAAAGATGGTAATAAAGATTGATAGTTTTCTTGAGTATAAGGAATGAGGCATCAGCTTAGGTGTGAAATCCAGATAAGAGATTTAAATAACCCGAACATGAAATCCTGACCTCACCTGTTTTGAAATAATTAATTTTAAAATTCAACAGAGTTACTAATTTAATTATTCTCAATACCTCCACATATTTTTCAATATTAAAATATAAACAAATCTCCACATTTGTAAACAAATCGCAGAATTCAGCACTACAAAGATATCTAAATGAGTATTATAAGTTGGAAATTTAAGAGGTCACTGAGCAATTACGCTAATTTCTTTCCAATAGCTATCGCGTCTACTTTTTTTTGTTATGAAAAACCAATCCTTGGGTGACTTTTCCGAGTTTAATTTGTAACCGAGGGACCGTTTTGTCACCTAATGAAGAGACCTTATAAAGTGCTTTGAAGAACAATCACGCCATAATTTTTTTTTTTTTTTTTAATTAGATGCAAGAACTTTCTTTTAAAATATAGGCAAATTTCTCCAAATGAACCAATATTATTTTAAACCGAATATTTAAGTGGCTGAAAAATAGGCAGCAAATAGAAATATATATAAACGTTGAAAATAAATTACATTTTGATAGGCAAAACGTAATATAAATATGTAAAATAAGTTGATTTTTCTTCAAAACTAAAGGAAGAAAATTAATACAATATAAAAATAAAATCGAAGGTAAACTGAAAAATGCAATGAAATGATTAATTGACAACTTCAACATGTTCCACTTCATAACGAATCAAAATCTATTTTTTATGAATGGCAATCGATCTCATTAATTTTTAAAGTTTATAAAAAAAATATTGTTTTGAAATATCTGTTAACACATTTTTTGGTCTGATGGGATTTCCCCGTTGGTAGGGATTTCTCTTGGTTGATAGGGATTTTGGCCTTTCGGGATTATGGCTTGTCGGGATTTCGTCCTATTCGGGATTTTGGCTTGTCGGGATTTCGTCCCATTCGGGATTTTGGCTTTTCGGGATTTCGTCCCATTCGGGATTGTGGCCTGTCGGGATTTCGGCTTTCGGGATTGTGGCTTGTCGGGATTTCGGCTTTCGGGATTTCGTCCTAGACCCATCAAATTACCTATTTTCCCAAGTATGCTAATTTATCTAACTTGATTACAGGGAGTCAATTAAAGTGCTTTGCCTCTCCCATAACTTCTATATGTCTGCAGCTATTGTCATAAAAGCTGTGACTAGGTATAAAGTAAAGTGGCCGAGACATATCCGAGGTGACCATGATAGATCTTGCTATAAACTCAGTTGTTATAATACCTATTTGAAAAAGTATACGAGATACAGGAAAAGATTATGTTAAAAAAAGTTCTAGAGCAGCATCTTTTCAGTAAGAAAAGATACCTTGTGCACATGAATACTTTGGATAGAATTTTCTATAGGGTAGGGTATGTATGAGATGTCTTTTTCACTGAAATGATGCTGCATGAACTTTTGCCTTTGCGCTAGGATGTGTTGTAAGCATTCTCATCAGATAGCCCTCGACCATTTTACTTTTATATCCATAGAGGAGGCTGATATTTTTAAGTCAGATAGTCTATAGACCAAATGAGCGCGATTATATTTTGGAAAGCAAACTTCCTAACGCGAATCTTACCTAATGAATTTAAATTATAAAAAAAAGGGGGCGTTCCCAATATTACTAATTTGAAGCGTAGAAGGCGCGGAAAGCTGAAATTTAGAAATCATGTCACAGGAATGCCGACCACCGCGGTGCATAGAAATATTTTCTTATGTAAGAATCCTCAGGGCAATGAAATTTCAAATTACGGCGTTCTTACACAATATTTTTTTTTAATATGGTTGCGTTGGTAACCAAATAAAATCTGCAGAGGAGGGGATTTAAAAATTATATAACGTGATTTTTTTTATTATCAAAGTGAAAATTATTGCATAATTGTTAATTGACAATTCGTTAGGATTTCCAATCCACATTTCTAAAAAATTAACGATTTAAACAAAATTCTATCAGTCTTGCACCTCACTGCAAATAATCCTGCGGGCGCCCATGAAACTCAGAAAACATAAAAGAAGAAATTATGAATTAGTGTCAGAGTTATATGCTATGTGGGAATAGACAGGGTGGTCATAAAGAAACTTTGCAGATAGATCAATAGTTTCCGTTCCGTTCAACCGAATGAGATTTCAAGTATAATTATTTAGAGGTACGAGCTCGAGATTCTGTGAATGGCAACAAAATGGCACTCACGGTTATAGGTGCAAAAACTCGAAATTTTCGAATGGTGACGCAAACTTTTTCCCGTCGCAAAATGCTCAGTACATGCGAATACCCTAAAAAGTGTTGGAATGGTACGTGTATCACAACAAACGGAGGCGTTGTACAAGTACAAAAAACAGCTCGGCGAACGGCCGACAAAAACTCGAAATGGGCGCACGGAGGAAATTTGCTTATGACAGAGGCCAAAGACACCACAAAAACACACACACATACATTTGGATAATACATATTTCCCACATGGGTGCCTTCCTAGGCAATTTTGTAGGTTTTTTTTTTTTTTTTTGCGTGAGCATAACGAGTCCTTTTTTTGTGATATGCGTACCATTCCAACTCTCTTTAGGGTTTTCGCATGCGCTGGGCATTTTGCGGTGGGAAAAGTGGACGTTGCCATTCAAAGATTTCGATTTTCTGTAGCTAAAACCGTAACCGTGAGCGCAATTTTGTTACCATTTGCAGAATCTTGAGCTCAAAATGAATAACTATACCTGAAATCTCCTCTTGATATGTTGAATAGAACGGCTGTTAGAGGTCCACATATCGGCAAAGTTTCTTTATGACCACCCTGTATTTTAGAATGGTAGAATATGAAAAATTTATGAATTTACTTTATAATGCGAAATACCGTTATGAACGCCTTATAACGTCGAATGAACAGCTCGCAACAGTGCATACAAATATTTTATAAAGCAAAATTCCTCCGAAATTTTCGCGAATTCCGAAAGAATTCATGTTCCAAAAATTGTTAAAAACAAGGTAAGCTATGGTAGTAAAAGCTGATATTTAGAATTCAGGTAGCCTACAGGCCGCATGATTGCATATAAATTGGCATGCGAAATACCTCGGAAACACTTTACAGAGACAAAGTAACTTTTTTCCCCTTCAATATTGTGGTTTTGGCTTCGAAAGTTTACAACTAGAAATCAGGGTCTTATCGTCATAATGGTTCAATAAATATATTTTTATCAACAACGAGGAAAGGTTTTCGAAAATTGCCATCGCGATTCCCAGAATATAAAGAAATTTTCCTTTAAATATACGCTAGTTAATTATCATCCAAAAATGCGCATGTATATCTTTAAATGCAAAATATTTAAAAGATTATAACGAATGTTTTTTAACACCAAACCCTTAATAAGCGTTTAAAGTTGCAAATGAAATAAACGTTGGTATAACTATTATACTCAACTTTCTTTCAATAAATCTTAAAGCTTAATCATTGAGGTGGAGGATTTTCTATCAAAGACTTACATTTAAAACTTCTACAAAATTAGTATTTAATGAGGTTATTGATTATATTAAAAAAACATACTTCCAAGTATACTAAATAGAGAAGTATACTTCTTAGAGGTAATACTTCTAAATATAAATTACAATGGTCGTCTGACTCCCAAAGTTTTTTTTACCTAAACCTCTATCCTCTGGGTGAAATTGATTATTAATTTTTATATTGCTTACTTAATTTAATAATATAATATCCGTAAGCATATTAATGATATTTTAACACGTTGATTAAGTTTTTGATTGGTTAATCCATTTTTGAATTGTGTACTGTAAAGAATTTTAAAGCGAATCTGAGCAACCATTCAATTACTAAAAACTACAACTTTAAATGCTAAACCTACAGGGGAATTACGAACTTACACAGAAATCACTCAGAAATGGAGGGACCTTTATCATTCTGGAGGTATATAGTATTTTGTATATAAACGTTCTCATTACAAAATTTTACCCATGAGTAAATGTTTCTAGCAATTTGATAAGTTTAAGAAAATAATATAATTTAAATATTTTTTACCTCATATTTGCCGGGTAAGTTTCAGTTGACATCACAACCAGAGTATGTGATCCAAATACGAAAAAAAAACTGAATATTGCTTCAAAAGCTATGGTATGTAGCTTAGTATCAGTCAAATACAAAAACACTAATACTTGACATCGCCATGGAAGCACCTATAATAAAAGAGTTTGAAATATTTAAAAAATAAATATTTGAAAATAAATGATTAACAAGATATAATGCTATTAACAGGTTGAACTCACTATTTTCAAAACTAATATCAGGTATTGCATGTTACAGTGACACATATAAACCTAACGTATAGATGTAAATTCAAAAATATGGAGTAAAACGTTTAGTTTCTGTATTAATACTATAGTTAAACCAATGTAATTTGTTGCTAATATATATTAATTATATCACCACTAAAAATTTAATAAATTAATAACTTTAATTATCAATATAATTACTTAGAGCTTAGAGCAGGTTTACCCAAGCTCATCGATATAGATAAACAACTGGATAGACTGCTCCGATGGCAACGCAGGGCGAAAAACGCGCCAGCAGTAATATTTGTTTTCTTGTCACTATAGGGAAGATTTCTTGAAATATGGTTAACTACTGTGTTGCATATAATTACAACAACAACGCAAATCGGAAAAGTATCAACAAGAGTTTTCACCGGTAAATAAAAAATAGTTATTCAAATATGTAACTGTATTTTTTTTTAAATTTTTTTTTTTATTATTATTATTATTTATTATTGAAAAATATCTAAAATGACCCTTTTAACATTGATCACTCATGGTTAATGGTTGTTCGCATTTATGACAATTCATATCATAAATAATCTATTTTGAATTCAGAACAAATAGTATTATGATCTAGAATAAAACACTTGATTTATATTTATTTAATCCTTGTTTTTATGCGTTTTCAAGGGCATTTGACAAAGAAATGGAAAATGAAAGCGAAACTAACACTCGCACATTGACAGATTTAGGGTGTAATTTTGAAATAGGAAACGAATTCAAAACTTCTTTTAAACATCCTGCTTCTGAGTTAGAAGTCTTTGAATTTTTAGATCCCTGTCACATGCTGAAATTAGTCAGAAATACTTAAGCCGAAATGGGTTTTATAATATCCAATATAGGCGTTGTAAAATGGGATTATATTAATGAATGCTAAATGATTTGCAAAGAAAAGAACAACTTAAATTTGTTAATTCTCTTTCTGGGGCTCACATAATGTACAAAAATAAGAAAATGAATGTATGATTAGCTGCACAAACCTTAAGTGGTATTGTAGCTGATGCAATCGAGCATTTGTTGAAAAGCGATCCCAATTTTAATGAGTGCAAAGCCCACTGTTTACTTCATAAGAGTAATTGACAGGCTCTTTGATTGTTTTAACAGTCGCAACCCGCTTAGCCCAGGTTTTAAACCACCTTTAAGGATTGCAAATAAGTCAAGCTGGGAAACTTTTTTAAACGAAACGTTGAGCTATATTTCTTCTTTAAAGATAGCGAACACTTCTGTCTTCAAACATCCCCGTAAAACCTTTGCACTGGGTTTTGTAATATGCATAAACAGCATTCAAAAGCTGGCCATGCGTTTGATGATAGAAATTGAGAACTCTAGTAAATATTTCTTAACGTACAAGATATCTCAGGATCATGTGGAATTGCTATTTTCATGTATAAGATCATGAGGAGGATGCAATAACAACCCTAACGTAAACCAATTTACATATGCCTTTAAAAAACTTATGTTTAGAAACACTGTGTCCCCAAGTTCCACTACAAATTGTTTGAACTTAGATTACAGTTCACAATGTTCAATATTTGAATTTCGTTCCAGTAAGCGTACTTTAATTGATGGTACTGAAGACAGTAGCGAATTAGATACACTGTTAAAAATTTGGTTCCACCCTGCACCAAAATTTGGTGCCCATTTAGCTGCCACCAACATTTGGTGATTAGTTTCACGAAATAATGGTGCTACCTCGGACACCATATTATGGTGATAGGTTGCACCAAAATTCGCGTTTTCGCTACACCACTTTATGGTGCATGGTTGCACCAAGATTCCCGTTTTCGCTACCCCATTTTATGGTGCATGGTTGCACCAAAATTAGTGTTTTCGCTACTCCATTTTATGGTGCATGGTTGCACCAAGATTCCCGTTTTCGCTACCCCATTTTATGGTGCATGGTTGCACCAAAATTAGTGTTTTCGCTACTCCATTTTATGGTGAAACGTTGAACCAATATTTGCGTTTTTGTTATACCATTTTATGGTGATAGTTTAAACCCCCTTTTATATTTTTTGTACCGCATTTTGAAGTTAAGGATGAATCAATATTTATGATTTCTGTCCTCAACTTAAAGGTGCATTAAATGTTGAATAATGCGTTCCCCCCCCCCCCTGCTTGTTATAGCTGTGGATAGAATATATATTTTTAAATTAAATATTGTTTGTATTAAATATTTTTTTTTGTTTTAAATTATTACTTTTTCATATATTATATAGTTTTATAAATAATATTTTGTATATAAATTATTTTAATGTATTATAAATAAAAAATAGTTATCATTTCAACATTCAATGAGGATATAATTGCATGGGTTCTTCAGCTAGGACAATGAAGTAGTATAATCATGCATTAATTAAAAATATATCCATTTGGAAACAACCAATATTAAAGTTATTTTTTTTTTCAACAAATAAAATATCCACATATTAAGTAGAAAATATAATTAAAAAAAATTCTATTTCTAATAAGCATTACTATTTATTTAAAAACTGAATACCTTTATTTATTGTTACCAACAATAACCCTTTTAAATAATTAAAATTATGATCAGATCAACAATTCTCATATTTTAGCAAACTATTTTTATAGCCGTGTATATTTCACACAGAATACTTGAACAGGAAAACATTGTTTACTTATTTAATCAGATCTCAAATGCAATAAAAATGAGTTACATGACACCCTCAATTTCATATATATATTCAAATTTAAATAGCAGCTTCACATTATAAATGAAAATACAAAATCAAAATATTTTATTAATTGCACATTACAAAAAAGCAAACTGAACAGATGTAATTACAAAACATTTTATGAATAACAATACGGTTGGTAAAATTAGCATCCCACTTTCTACACCACAACTTGTGTTAAGGAAACCACAGCTTCAGAATACCATTATATTTTGCCCTGTTGGACATGTGTATCTAAATTATACTATCAAACAAATTCTGTTTAAATATATTTGTAAAAAAGTAATATATTATAAACATACATTTTTAATACAGAAGAGACAGTACTTTTCCCTTAAAGGGTGCTATTGGTAAAAAATATCAAGTACAGTACGGATTCTCCGTTAAGAACTGTTTACGTAAAACCAAGCCAAATCATGGCAACCATAGGCAGTTAACTTATTAAAAAATGGCAGCTGCTGCCATTTATTGGCAAAAATTATCTTGGCGCAGAATCCGTACCACACTTGGATTTTGCCAATGGCCTCCTTTAACGGAAAAGTACTGAAGAGGCTTTTTAAAACATTTAGTTGATTAAAAGTCTGTAACTGAGCACTAAAACAACTTATTACTTTGCAGATTATATTTTTTATCATATTACAGCAACCTTTCATTATGCAATGGTATCATGTAGCTTAAAATAGAATATATTTTTAAAAAAATTATTTAAAGTCACCTTCAGAGGAAGTCATTTTACTGTTATTTGTACTAAATGCAAGTTTTTCATGTTGAAATAGGAGAGTTCTTAATAAAGAATAATTAAAAAAAGCTGAGGGACAACCAATAATACCACAAACATACCGAAAAAGATAGCTCATGTTTATGTTTATTACGAGCAGGGTAGAAATGAAACTTTTGAAAGTCTACTTTATTTAGCACACAAAAACATTGTTTTTAATCAGGGTTCCCACACTTTTCATATAATAAGAAACTACTAAACACCTTTAATGTTTTTCATAAGAACTAACCTTAACTTGCATACATGAATTAAAAATCAAACCTGAACAAGATTTTGTATGATAATTAGCATAAACTATCTTATTTAAAAATAAACAACACATTTGAAACCATTAATACCACAAAATATCGAAAATGAGTCAAATCTAGTTAGCTGTAATAAATAAGCTGGAATTTTAAATTACTATTAGAGAAAAATAAGAATTATTAAAGGTTTTTATAAATGAAAACTAAAAGTAAGGATTTCTTAAAGAGCAAGACTTAGTAGAAACATTGTTTATACATAAATTAAATATAGAATAAAACTTGTAATAAGTTCTAGTCTTCTTGAACGGAGCATCAGGTTACTTATCCAGATCATATACGAACCACGTTCTGGTGCAGCATAGTCTTCAATTGTGTACTCATTTGACTTAGATCCATTCCTGCTGCTACAATGATAGGTTATCAAAATTTAATGGACTTTGAACGTGGCATTATAGTCAGCGCTTGAAAGATGGACATAGTATCTCCGAGGTAGTAAATAAACCGTGTATCTATTACCCGGTAAAACATCAAATCTCAGAGAAATCGATGCGGTTAGGAAAATACCTTGAAAGACAGGGACCATCAACAACTAAGGAGAATCCTTAAACAAGATGGAAATGCACCACTTCTACAAATTGCCACAAATTTCAATGCTGGGGCATCAACAAGTGTCAATGTGCAAACAGTTCAAAGAACCATCAATGATGTGAGGCGAAATCCCACACATGACGTTGTTGACTACATGACACAAGGATTTTCGATTCGCCTGGGCCCACCAATATCGCTATTGAACTGTTGATGACAAGAAACTGTTGCCTGGTCTGATGAGTCTCCTTTACAATTGTATTGGGCAGATGGACAAGCAGGGTTTGGAGACAACCTTATGAATCCAAGGATCCTACATGTCTACAGGGAACTGTTTAACTTAGTGGAGCCTCTGCGATGATATGTGGCATATGCTGTTGGAGCGATATGTGACACCTGATAAGTCTAGAGACGACTCTGACAGGTATGTAAGCATCTTCTCCCATCACCTGCACTTATTCAAGTCCATGGCGCATTCGGCTGGACTTGGGCAATTCTAGCAGGACAATGGGACACTCCACATGCCACGAGTAGCTACAAACTGGCTCCAGGGACACTCTTTTGACTTTGGACATCTTCGTTGACCACCTAAATCCCCAGACAGGAATATTAGTATATCTGGGATGCCTTGCAACGTGATGATCAGAAGAGATCTCCACCACCTCGCACTCCTATGGATTTGTGAGCTGAGCTGAGCATCATCATCGGGAAACTGAAATATACAAAAGAGCATGATTAAGTCCCGAGTTTATTATTATTTTTATTATGCATAAAATTGTGTTTACTTTACTGCAATTTCATTGAAATATCACTGGTCGCTCTACACAGAATAATTTTTGTTATTATTTAATCGATAACTATCCGAGACGATTTATTATTTATGCAATTTATTTCTCAATTAAACTCTTATAGTCCGAAGGAGGGCTGCATGTTAAGGTACTCCATCGGACATCATTATAATTTTTTTTACAGAATGTGGAGAAAAGTTAGATTATGAGTCCACTGGTCTGCCGTGGCAAAAATGGCCGAAACTGGTCAAAAATCGATATGGAATGAGTTGAACTAAATCCGATTGCCAAATAATGAGCATTCTTTTTTTATTTTATAACCCTTAGTTCTTTAATTTTCAATTAAAGGCTGCAGACGGTTCAGATATCAGGCGACGGCTTACTTGTATCTTTTAAAAATGAATCAAGTACACAATATATATTATGTCCCTAATGACGTAACTGATGTTGCCAATTAAGCACACTTTTGAAATATGCTAGTTTTCTGACCCAGAAATCAGAAATCATTTGCCTCCTTCTTCATTGAAAAACAAAGTGCGTTGGCTGACCAGAAGAAAAAGTGAGTTAATATACTAGCAAGTTACGACATATTTGGCAGTCGGATTTAGTTCAAGTCATTAAATGTAAATTTTCGAGCAGTTTTGGCCATTTTTGCCACAGCAGACGAGGGGATTTACATTCTTCGCATTCTATAAAAAATACAGAATGATGTTCGATGATGTACCTCAACATGCAGTCGTCTCTTAGTCTATTAGTGATACAGGTAGAATTGAAATAAAGGATATATAAAAAGACAATAAACTACGCGTGAAAAAAATACATTTAAAATAGCATTAATTGAAAACGTATAATTTGAACGAAAGGAGCCTTAAACATTCTTTTTCAGAAAACATGTTTAGATGAAAATGCATTGAATTGTTCGAGAAATTGATTAAATTGAACTTTTGAATATTTTGTATGATTAAACTTTCAACTGCAGTGGCATAAACTGTTACATAATTCATATGAGCGGCCTCTCAAACCATTCTTCCATAAGCGTGATTAAAAGTTGACGGAAAATTAATAAAATATTATTTAAGTACTATTATTTATTTGAAAAGAGGAGGGACCATTGTTCACTTTCAAGGGTGGAAACATTTCATGAAAAATGACTCGGGTCTGAAACTGCATACAACAGTTAAAGCTTATAAACTTTAGGATAATGCTAATAATTATTGAATAAAATAATTTTTTATTCATACATATGTCATTTTTGTAGAAAGGGTGCAATATAAGTCAAAATTTATCATTTTGAGTAAAAAATCCGAGACTGCATGTACTTGAAGCTAGTTGAATGGCACAAGATTGTTTTCATATTAAATTCAAGCTGAAACAGACTTAAGCGTCCTTCCAGCCCATATAATCTATGATTATGTATACACTTTAACTTAAAAAAAAAAGAATTTGGGGTTGTGTCACTTTTGTAGCAAGAGTGCGATAAAACATCGCGAAATCAGAAATTTTAATGTAATTTCACTGGTAATGCATTGCTGCGAATTTGTCAACATCACTTAAGCCTAACTGAACACAGAGCAAATCAGTTTCTGCATCGATAAATAATTTACAGTAAGCAAAAAACATTTACCATATATGTAGAATAAAGCATTTTACTTACCTTGATATTCGATTAATGATTTAAATACTCTGTGCTAGACATTGGCTTTCGGTCTTGATGCGGTTGTTGTCGATTTCAATCGGTTACGGTTGCGGTGATCCGAGGTTGCACCATATTTTCGTGCAACCTCCTCATCAGTATTTTTCGTTGATGGAAGTTGCACCACTTTTTGGTGCAACTGCCTGCCGGCCATGAAATTGCACCAAAATTTGGTTCAACGTTGAACTGAATTTTTTAACAGTGTACTAACATTCAAGAGTTATCACTTCTAATAGAGTCCAACACTTTGTCAGATGTTGCTGACAATATTCTTTATTATATTTCAGGTTGTGTAGTGAAAAAGCTTAGCACAAACCTAACCTGTGAAGAATGTATAAGTTTGTTAACAACAAAAGCAAAATTGGGCATCGCAATAGCCATACTTATGGTATGCAATATCATCAAAATGCCAAATCGTTTACATGCAATGTAAATAAAGGTGGATTAAAATTTGCTTCTGATGGAGTATTGTTTGTTGTGCAACAAACAGCAAAATTATTTCGTCATTATATGTCAAATTAAAAAAAAAAAAAAAAAAAAAAAAAAAAAAAAAATGAAAAATCTTTAGATTTCATTGTTTATTCTGTTTCAAGTATTTATCACAGGGTAACGTTGTCAAAAAATTAAATACTTTGGGTTTTATACAATCAAATGAAGGTGAATTTGTTGTGGAGGATCTTCACCAAACGCAATTAATAAAAGTAATTGCCAGAACTTATGGCAACATTAGATTTTTTTCGAATGCCAAGAGAGTAACACTTGATCATCAAAGAAACAAAACTACCATCAGGCATAAATTGAACTTTTTAACAATGTTTAGATCTAGATTAAATACAAAACATTTTTTTTTTCCCTTGGGAAAAACTCCGACTACTTTTTAAATTTTTTCTCCACTTAAATTTTTTTTATTAAACTATGTAATTTAATTGATTTTTAACTTGAAATCCTCAAAAACAATTTTCTTTAATATTATTAAAAACATACCTGAACTTATTTAGTTTTGGTAAAGTTTTCTACATTTTTCTCATTTCAGAATTATAGGACCAAATAAATATAAGTGTTTGACTTGCAAAAACAAGTTTCAAAACTTAGATATTTAAAATCATAAGTTATATAATAATATTGAGTATAAAAACTTAGTATAATAGTTTGCCTTTAAAACTTAAATTGTTCTTTGAATTGGTGTATTGAATGTATGAATTTGTATTTTGCAATCTTATTACGTATTTTCAACTGGTTTACTGTATTTCTTCAATTATTTTTAATTTCTACTTCTAAAATAAATCTAGTTTAAAAGTCTATTTTCATTTGTTTACTGTATTCTCATAACTTGTACATAATAAATTTATTTTTAAAACGTTTGATTCATATAATTTAAAATTTAAAGAATTGAATTCAAATCAATGAAGATGAAACACGTTTACAGATATCGACAGTAACTAATCTCAAATGTTTGTTCTAAATATACAAATCCTATACTTAGAATTATTTTGATCAGTTGTATTTTTATTGGTTAAACTATTTTCTTCAAATATGTTTTATTCTTATTTTTTTTTTTTTTTTTTTTTTTTTTTTGCTTGCCAAATATTAAAAGTAACGCGAATATACCATAAAGATCGAAGAAAATCCACATCGGCAATATAAATTACTCCATCCAAGCATCACGTTTCCGCGGTGGCAACGGCTCGTTTCTCCAGCTTTAAGCAGTCTATCCAGTTGTTTATCTATATCGATGCCCAAGCTACGCATACGATTTTCTCCACGTTAAACGCAAAAATATTCTTCCAGTCCGTATTAGTGTCATAAAAATGTTGCACATGCAATTTTAATTTTTGTGTGGATATGGTTTAATTTGTTGATTTCTTTATAAAAATGTAAATATATTTTTTTAAAGACATGTTACTTTTCGACGAAATATATGATAGTAATCCCCCTTTTTCTTAAGGCACTAGTTTCTTTAGAGCATCTGTTTCTAAGTTACCCGTACCATGACCCCAAACCGAATTGTCTGCACACAAAAACTCTTTATATTATTATATTATTACAGTTAAAACCTGACAGTTAAAATATATATATATAAGAACTTAAGAAAGGGTTTTACCCAGAGGTCCTATTCTACCAGCTCTGTCTAAAATGAAAGAGGATATGAGGGTCCCGGGTAAGATAGGAAGTTGAGTAAACAAATTCTTGTAAAAAAAACCTCGGCCCGTTTAAAGTTAACATCAAAGTCTATTTCACAACCATTTATAAGAAAACACATATTATAATGTCTCTAAAAATAAGGCTAATGTTATAAGACGCAGGAAATAAAAAATGAATTTGTATAGCCAAGTAAAAAACAAGTTTTAACCGGTTACTTTCATAATACTCTCCACATTGATAAATGGAATTGTTTGCCTGTGAATATAGTGAATTCAATTGGGATGGGAGGTTTTAAGTGAAAATTGGATATTCATTGGAGGATAGTTAAAGACCATTGAGCACTTTTAGCTGAACCAACCTTGCTGGATATCATGACTGTAGATGGGTTTTTTTCTGAATAGTATTGTCCAACTTTTCTAAAAAATAAATTAAATTAAAAAGAGTAAAATATCGTCAAGTTATTTTGCTAATCACTTCAAACCCCCCAAAATTCCCTTCGACTACGGCAATAGCCTTTGTTTGAAGGTTATAGTTTTGGCTTTGATTGATTTTTTTTTAACGGGACAGATAATATTGTTATTTTCATAAAAATTATAAAAATTGGACTTGTGAACAAACGCACATCTTTGTAAGTTTTAAATGGTTTACTAGAATTACATTATAATACAGATCACTGTATAGGACCTTGAAGTGGATTCTCAGAATTTAATGTTTGCGTTTTCATATTTTCATTTGAATTTAGTAAAATCACCAATTTGACGAATTTGGCGCAATTTTTAGCTATAGTTACTTCCAAATATTTTCCCTATTAGGCGAGATTTTTTAGGGTCAAAGCGTTTACGTACTTCTAACTTTGTCTGATAAAGTATACCTCGAACAGACAGATAGAAGAACGTAGAGCTGTAAATTAATGAAATACAAAAGTTATCTTTTAAATTATGCATTTTAATAATAAAAGTATAAATGAAATTGGATACTGATTTTAATTTATTTAGGCTTATGTGTTTATGAATCTTATGCTATCCTTTGAAGGAATTTGTCATATAATTATTTTACATACAAAGTACTGGAACTTGAACTTCCGAATTTGACACGTTATAGATCTCACTCCTTTTTATGACTAATCACTGCAAAAAATATTGAACTTGTCCCTTTCTTACAATGATTATTTTGATGTGATTTTTTTTTTTTTACTTTAACTACTGTTAAATATATATTCGATATAATGGTGTTGTATAGAAAACTACAAATAATGGGGTGGAACATTCCATTAACTGTGTCTACTTCGGCAAATGTAACCGTCTATTTCAGCGTTCGCCACTAATTTTTAGAGACGGGCCGCATGACTTAAGTTGGAACTTTCCGCGGGCCGCAGCTTTATACCGAATACGCCAATAAATATATTGCTTTACTACATATGTTCAATGTTAGAAATGTGATAATTACTAAAGTTACAACAATATAAAACAATTTTGAAAACTGAAATAATAATTAAACTTTTTTATATTAATAAAATAACAATTGATATTTGATTCTTGTTTCAAATAATTAAAAAAAAAATTCTTTACATGTGAAATCAAAGTCATTAAAAAAGTTATTCTTTAGTGGCAATGTTACAATGTGATGACATAAACTCATAATCAGTAAAGATATTTAAACCATACCTCCTAAATCTTTTAGTCGAAGTTAATTGCGAGACGATGAAGGATGGTCTGCTTTTCACTATCTACTTTGCGTTTAAAACTAGGCTTCGACGCCATTATTGCACTGGAGTCATAGAGATCTCGATACTTCTTTTCACGTTAAAACAAAAGAGGCATGCATTAAAACACCCAACTCTTGCCCCTCACATACAGAAAAGCAGAAATCGAATTGTTCCATTCACGAATCGGTAGGGTATCATAAGTACAAAACAACGCAATTCGAAGGAATGCGTCATTGGTAATAAATCAAACTATTGCTTCTTTTACTTTTTCTAGCAGTCTCAGGAAAAAAAGTGAGTTTTCAGACTTAATTACGCAGGCCACTTAATGGAAAACGCGGTTTTTAGTAGTAAACACATACTATTGTAGATAAATTAAAATTATTTCCGCAAAATTTGAATTTTGCTCTTCTGTACTTCCGGCGGGCCGAAGAAAAAGCTGTCATGGGCCGCCTAGTGGCTGACGCTGGTCTATTTGAATGCCTAGCGCTTTTATTTTAAGTGAGTTACAACAGTATATATTCTGAAAATATTGAGATTGCCTCAAGTTTTTATAATTAGTAAGTTATAAATACAATATAATCAACATTTGTCTCAAAGATTAGAAAGTTTGTTTACTTTTTAGCATATTGTTTAAAAAAGATTGTTTTTATACATTTTTAAATGTTTTTTTCCTTATAACGTTGTTTTTATGTTTATGAGAAAATTAATAACAATGTTGATTGTAGTACTAGCAGCTATATCATTTACTTATTTGAAATGGACGGATAAGTGATTGTTCTAATATTTTTTTAAATCCCTTATATTAACTTCGATGTTGTTTGTCTGTGGCAATAAGGCAGAGGGATTGAATATCTGGTTAATTTTAAGAGATTTGATCACGTTAATTTTTGCATTGTATTCTATCAAACATATTCCGTTAAACATAGCGAATCACATTTCATTTAATTTATTACGAATACTTTTGACTAATATTTTGTATTATTTATGATTTAGGTGGATGAGAAAATTGCGTTCTGCAACTTCTTCAAGAAAAGAAACCCGTTGTGGGTGTAAATTTCTATTGTTGGCCTCTCCCATTCAAAATAAATATATGCATTGTATTTTGCATCGAAATGGAAAGCTGTATATTATTGAATTTTAATATTTTGTTATAGGCAGTAATTTACTCCAAATCACAAAATAAACGCTAATCAAGTAGTCTTTCATATGATTTGCTTGGTGAGAGAACAAATCAAATACATCCCAAAAGCAGGTATGTCATTTGGATTCTTGCAAATACCTGGTGTACCTTAGCAGGGTTCTCACTCAAATCACAGAATGAAAATCAATGACTTTTAAGGACCTAAATAATGTTTTTTAAGGACCTTTGAAAATTTGTTTTCAGGCATCATGTCTATAGAAAAAATTTTAATGAAGTAATATGTAGGAATTTTTAATGTAGGAATTTCTACCAAAAGAGTTACAAGTTGGAGCATACGTAATATAAGTATGTTAGAGAATTCTGATACGGTGCGAATCAGGGCCTATTCTAACGGGCAGTCGTGGCTCATTTGGGCAGTCGTAAATTGAAAATGGGCAGTCGTAAATCAGAAATTGGGCAGTAGTAAAAAAGCAAAAAAAAAAAAAAAATGTGAAAAAAATTTGTAAATTCATTATAATTTTCTCTCTCTAAATTTTCTATGTTTTGGTTTTCTTTCTTTATCAACTTTTCAAAGCTTTGCGATAGCATAATTTCCTGCAAAGTTGCACAGATTATTTTTACATTTACTTCTTTAGGAAGTATTCAGCTTTGCCATGGCTCAAAAAGCTCTGGCCTTGCGTTGCGTTACCTAGCATACAATAATGTGGATAAGTCAAGATACGTATAGAATAAAAAACCTATTCAAATTGGCTCAGTATAGATCCCAAATTATAATATCTTTAACCCTCCTCCTCGAATCGTCACCTTAATCAGAAAGCATGCAAGTTATTATAAGCTTCTTAAAGAGCTAAACAGATTAGTATTCAAAATTTCAAGCAGTCAAAATTTTTCCTCTCGTTTTGAAGATCAAGTCTGCTAAATTTTATCGAAGTCTAATAAAACTTTATATTTCTAGTTATGATTTTAACTCTTAAGGGGTCAAAAAAAGGGGAGGAGAGTGTTTTCCGAAATTTTAACCAGCCAGGAATCTTCTTTGTTTCAAAGATCAAGTGTGAAAAATTTCATTAAGATTGGAATTAAACTGTAGCTTCTTATTAAATTACTTGCATAAATAAGGACACTCTCATTTAAACATATAGATTTTGTTACATTACATTATTAAGCTCAACATTCATATATTATTAAAATTTATTTTGAATGTGTTTTAATGACATGGTATCTTACTTCATTTTCTTAAGAAAGTGAAGAAATATCTTCTTGCGAGTATACATTTGCAGTATTTTTTTAATTTTGGAATATTTTTAGGAATCCAAGTAATACTTTTTCCATTGTGATGACAAATGCTTCGTTTCTATTTAAAAATAATATTCGGTTTTTCTTGCTAATGTGTATAAGGATTTTTTCATCCTATTTTATATTTCCTGTGTCTATTTATTTCATGATTTTTATTTATTTCAATGGAATCTTTTTAAGCTTCATGGCTTAGGAAGGCTGGATAAGAGAATTTAGAGTCTCAAACGATTTAATTTCAAGAAAAATTGCAATATAAAAATTCAATTGATCAATTTGATCATTGATCTATAAATCTCCCCAAACTGGGTTTTTGTTAGAATTAAGCTTCATTAGCCATGCTATCCTATTTTAGGAAGAATTGTCCAGTTTGTTTTAAACATTTCTATATTTACAATACATACGCAAATGTGACAATCACTCAATTTGCAACTTTGTAAACTTTTCATAATAAATCTTTATTTTCTGGCCGTGCGTTTACAAATCTAAGCTTTTGGGTTAATTGCATTACTTGGATTATAAGGTGTATTTTTTCCCATTGAAAATAAGAACAAGAATCTGTTGAATAAGAAATCAGTAAACTTCGTGGCGAGTGTGACTAAATCATTTACAGTTACTACAGAATGAGAGGAAATAATCTTGGGGTATTTTTGACAACTGAACTTCTTTCTTTCACATTCAGGATTCGCTTCGCAAGCAAAACCTCTCTCTTTGGTTGTGTCCCTTCTCCCCTATTTCCGGTCAACGGTACTGTGGTAACTCTATCCCTTGAAATGTGGTTGAGCAACTGGGGCGAGGGGACATTTTTTTTTTTTTAATCTTTCTATAGTGTATTTTTAGGGGGTCGGTGACAACAGGTTGTTTGTTGATGTGAGAAACGAGTACGAGACTGTAAAAAAAAAAAAGGCTTTGAATTGCTGAAAATGGTGACTGGATGAAGTGGGTGGTAATCTTTTATTATGTTTCCCTCAGAGTCAGAAGTGAAATAATTATAATTTATAATTGTCTCTTCGATGTCACAATGAAAAGGTATGTCAATTTTAAATAAATATGAAATATATAGCAGGGTACGGGATTACTGTATTAAAAATCGAGTTATTGCTAAATTTAAAGAAACATTATCAGATGATATTGTTTTTTATTTTTAAGTTGACATTTTTTTGTACTTTAAAACACAGCTGAATTAACATATATAATTCTGTAATTCAAGAACTAGAGGATGTGGGGTTAAGCACTCTGATATTGCATGCCAAAAGTACTAGGCTCGAATCCTGGATAATGGATGTTGATTACGATCCAGAATTCACGTTTAACTATAGGTCCTATCTTGGCTAACCGTTAATGTGTATAAAAATAGGCTGGTAAGCGAACAAATCAATAACCATAAACTAGAATTTTATTAATGAAAATAAAACATACTTTTTATAACATTTTAACGCAGCAATTTTAAAATTGCAAGTCCCCAACATGAATATTTTGAATTCCCTAAACAAAAGAAGAAAAAAATTACGGTTACAAATGCTTAAAAAAGTGTCAAATTTAACTTTTACTTGTGGAATATAAATCATCAGGGGTTGGGCAATGAGGGCTTATGAGGAAAAGCGACAGGAATAAACTTTTTGTGCAACTTTTAATGAAATTGCACATTGTAACCTTTAAACCTGACAATAAAATTGTACTTCAAAAGATTGAAATCTAAATTGATGAAGGTGGTTTGTAAAGGTATTTTTTTTTTCTTTCCTAATCCAAGTTTTTACAATACATAAAATTCTATGCATTTGGTAAATTTCTCAGATACTTACCCCTGCTCCCTAAAATATTAAACGACAGGTATTTTGACTGCATAAAAAAAAAAAAGTAAAAACTTATAGACATGATGACTCAACGAACTTACTTATTTACTCGTTAATTGTAATTAATTTAATATACATTTACGATATTTTTTTTTAGTAAGCACTTTGGCAGATACGAAGGAATCTTTGTTTCTTTTGATGAATTTAAATGCACTTTCATCACGAAAGAAATTTTTCCTGGCAAGACAAGGTTTTAGTTCTTGCTGAATGCTTAACTTGTTGAACAACACACCCATTCTTACTAAATTCAAAGCATCCAAAACACCAACTTCTAAAATCGCACCCCTCCCCCCTTAAATCTCTTCAAATGCATATATGCCCCTGTTCAACTTTATTATACATAAGGTGTTTTTTTTCCCAGGTGGAGAGGAGGGGGGGGGGGGAAGGTTCTGGGCAGTCGTAAATTTGGCTTAGAATAGGCCCTGGTGCGAATAAGTGACAGCCACGCGGGAATAGCAAGTCTGAATTGTAATTTTATAAAGTTGGGCGCACAACATCCGCAAAAATTAAGGACTTTTAAGCACCATTAAGCATTTTCAAGTACTTTCAAGGCCTTGAAAACAAGTTAAAAAATATTAAGTACTTTTAAGGAACCCTGCTTAGTTTGTGTATATTGAGCTAGTGACGTAACTCTATCAATATGATATACTTAATTCATACATAAAATATCAAAGCCTACCTTTTACCCAAAAGAACCTAAATTACATTTGGTGAATTAAACAGGAGAGTGAAAAAACTGAATCTCATTCTTCCATTGATATAATATAATGCAATAATATATAAGAGATTCATACAATACAAGAGTGTCACTCTTGTATTGACATACAAGAGTGATATAATAATTAATTATGTGATATAACACTAAATTAATTTTCTGTTAAATTTTGTCGATTTTTTTGCCCCATCGACCTCATGCTTTATTTTTTAGGCCACAGTATCTGCCCGAGCTATTTTTTGCCAGTGTGATGATAAATAAATCCTAATAACATAATTTGCCTACTACTTTTCTATTGAACTTTTATTGCTAATGTTATGCCTATTATAAAATTCCATATGCTTCAAACCAATAATCTTGCCAATATTGTGGGAGAAAATGTAAAGCTTTAGGTCGATGCGTCAGGGCAACCGGACCGCCCCTCTTGTGATTCATAATTTTTTGGAATGAGTTACGATATTATGATCGATAGAAAACAGACTGTGTTGTGATACCATTTTTGTTAGTACCACACCAAGAATTATTTCGTCTACCCGGTTAAGTTTCCTGGCATTAGGTTAGTTTCTAAACACTGAACTGCATAAAAGATTTAATTTAAAGAAGTAAGTTAGGGAGGTAAGTCTCCTTGTAAGTGTGCCTCCTTGGTCAGACAAGAACGATACGCCATTATATTCTAAACGTCTTTCTTTATTCGCAGCACAGAACAATACAATAAAAACACTTCTCGCGACTACATTTCACAAGCTCCTCATCTAGAGGTCGGCGATATATCTATACGACGATATTTTCATCGAAATTTTTTATAAAATATCGATAGTAAAAATATAGATACATGTCACCGATATATCAATATTTTCAAACATTTTTAGTTTTTTGATGATCGTTTTGTAGTTCCATGTGTTTTTTCGGTTTTCTTTATTCCCTTTTCAAAAACTTCAAAACTAAAGTTTGGACTTGGCTGAGAGACATTTAAAATGGCACCCAAACCAAAAAGAAAATCATTTATTAGTAGTCATTAACATAGCGCCGTTTCTGTTGCCAGCGTGTGCCTGAAATTTGCATCTAATTTTAAATATTAAAAACATCTCTATCAGCAAAATATGCGATAAATTACTTTTCAAAATTTCTTCTTTGGAATTTATGCATTGACATCCAAATGTATAAATTTATTCTAATTGATAATATAATTTATTTATTAAAAAAAAAAATTTTAATTTATTTATTAAAACAATTTTAAAATTTATTTATTAAAACAATTTTGGCATAAGTTCATGAAAAGTAGAAATTTGCCACCGAAAAACTTCGTTTCTGGCAAAATTGAAAATCCAAATACAAAAATAAAATCACATATCGATGTATTGATATTATATCGATATTTTTTTCTCTGCAACGATAGTATTGATATTTGTTTTGATAGATATTTCCCACCTCATCTATACTCATCCCCTCAAAAAACAGGGGATTTCTTCTATTCCCTTCATCAGATAAAAAGACGGAAAAGGGTATTAGTGCAAATGTAATCCCGTGGGCCACTTCATGTTACAAAATGTGGGTGGTGTCATTCGCTTCGTATGAATACGTAGAAAATGAAATTCGATGGTGGGTATCTGGCATCCTGGTACGAGCGGCGCTGCAGTCGCAAATCCAAAATGGCTGCCTCCTTACCACCTAACTTACGTTTTTGCCGAATAATCGCTTTCCAGCTCATTTTATCAACATATTAACTATTTGAAAACTTGTAGTAAATAAAATTTCCTTTTCAATGGTATATAACACATGTATGTTTGGTTAAATTACCAAATTCAAAATGCCCTTTGCATCGCGATCTTAAGTACGTTTTTCAGGTTGGTTGGCTTATGCTCTCAGCGACCTATACTTATGCACAATAAAGGATAATCAGGACGATATTTGCAGCTTAACGTGGATTCCGAAACACAAAGAACATCCATGCTTAACCCGGGATTCGAACTCGGCATCCTTAGCATGCGAAGTTAGAGCGCTAACCACACATCATCAAGTGAACAGAACTTTTTTCAAAATAATAGCTTTTCAGTGCGCTTTTACACTTGTTGGCTGTTGGGAAACTGTAGGAAATAAAATAACTTTTATAATGGTATATCTACTTAAGTCAAAATTCAAGATGGCCGCTGTATCACCATTGCAGGAACGTCTTTAGAGTGGTGCACTATATGAACATGTTGGTTATTAGAAAACTTTTTGGAATTAAAAAAAAGCTTTCTGACCGTTATAGCACCTTTAAATTGTCCCTTCAAGAATTAAAATTCAAAAGGGCACCATTATTTGACATCTCTTTGGGGCGCTAATAATAGGTCCCACATTGTAAGATAAATGAACACCACAAATAGTTAATATTTACAGATTAGACAAAAAAATAAAGCCTTGACACTTTTCACAAGAAAATAAACTACAATAGACAAATAATAAACTACGCCTGTTCAAAATTGATATGACAAAGTTTTTTTAATATTTGGAATGTGAATGTTACAGAAGAGTGTGACAGTGTAATAGTTTTTGTTATATGTAACAAATGGTGTAAACGATGTTAAGATTTTTCATTATCATTAAGTTAAATCAGCATCTTCATCTTCACTTTCCTCATTATCATTCATCATCAGGTCAAAAATTGCAGCATTGTCACATAAGTCATCATCTCCACCACATGAGCACATCTCTGTGCAAGGCAGATTGTCGAGATTGCATCAGCAGGAAAGGGCACACCGACGCTTCAGACAAGAACACTTAGTTAACTCTAAAAGCACCTGCGGAGCACAAGGTTCTGTACACGTAATAGGCTGAAATTCCCCATCCACAAGCAACCAGCCAAAATCAATAGGATGAGTTATGCCAGGATGCTGTCGAAGTATCTTGTGCCCAAATCATTGCTTGGTAGTGTGCACGCAAAAGACATGGACAGAGAGATGCTTGTGTAGGTGAAAAAAGTTCCCCAGTCTTTTATTTTTGTAGTGAAGAGCCACCATCTTACCTCCCCAATGTGGTTCATTTTGGTTTACGGTACATACACCTGACATACGAATGCTTCTAACGTTTGTAACATTTCTGGGGAAATAGTTTCAGAATGACCCATGAGGCCCAGCACTGCTATAATGTCATCACTAGCTGCATAAAAAGCATTCCACCACATAATCTTTTCTTTTGTAGCAAATGGTCCTGTAATATCAGCACCAGAAAGGGAATGGAGTCCTGGTAGTGCTGAAGCCTTATTGGGCCCTAGTATGCCATAGATTGGCTGATGATGAATTAACCGGTTGCTTCTGCTAGTGCCCACTATAATGGTAGATTCTCTTAGAAGCATTGGACATTTCCGAAGTGCAAGTACTAATACATTTCTGTCTAGGGAATTTATGCCAATCTTGCTAATGCCTTTGGAAGAAACATGTATACTGTGCAAAATTATTTTAGTATCTGCTTCCTCCTGCATGGTTTCAAGACACGACACGTCCATATGGCTTGCATTTGCATGATTTCTCCAACTGCAAACAAATTATTCATTATTCTTGACTGCATAGTCTATAATATTTTGTGCCTAGTATTCTGTCAGTACATCCTTAGTTATTTCGTGAAAAATTAACTGGTGCATGGTTAATTTAACCCTTTGCACTCCAGTGGCGCCTCTCAGGCGCCACACTATTGGATGCCAAACCACGAGAGGACCATTAGGTGTGATACGGAAATTCGATGCAAGGCCAATGACTGTGTTTAGTTTCTATGAAGCAAATCCATAAATACCAGCCGAACCTAAAATGTCTCGAGTTGCTGATTCCTCCGCGCGAAAAAGGCCTGGAGTGCAAAGGGTTAAGGATGTTTGTTGATGGGTGCACTTTGTATTAGATAGGGACCGATTTACCATGACGTTTCACCCTTGTCGATGTCTTCAGCGAATTATGTTTGTAGGTGTCAGATATTATGTGAACCTCTTTCTACATACCAAACTTCTTTGACATTTGTCTGACAAAGTGATCTGCAAATTCTTCACAAGTCTTGCCAGTCTTAAGTTGGCAAGACTTGTGAATGGAATGCATCTCTGCCATTCCATCAACTACTGCAGGAGTTTGTGCCGCTTCATTTACTGGAAATAAATTGCATGAGAATTCGTTTTTCTCAGTAGATGAAGAGTATAGATGAGGAAGCTCCTCCAGGATACCCATAACTTGCTTTTTTATGATCAGTAATGCATGCATCCATATAAGGGAAGCAAAGCAAGTAGCAATAATGAGAATTCATAACGACAAAAAGTTGCCTTCAAATCTATATCACACCGACTTCTTGCTGCATTCACCAGTAATGAAAATATATATAAATTGATAGAAAATATTGAGGGAAAAAAAAACACTTTTTACTTCAATGTTACTTTAACGTTTTTGAATGCTGATTTGCAGGCTTAAGTTTCACCTTTTACATTGGTGCACAAACTGTGCTGAAGGCTTTGATGGTACTGATTCTTCTGTTGGTAGGTTGATCATTTGAATGCGTTCCTCATTGAATTTTGAAAGAAGACTCTCACCAATATTAGCAACTGTACACGTGTCTTTTTGAATGTCATCGGGAAGAATTTGTTTAGTCACCAGGTGTATAAGTTTTGTGTTGCATTTAAAAAGGTTGGTAGTCGATTTAAAACCCTCTAACAACGTTTCATCGTTTTCACCCTGACGCTTGCGAACCGATAGACAATGTTCAAATTTTGACTTGGGGTGACACTTTGCATTGGGGGTCGAATTTTTGATCATTGCTTCGATTGCTGCAGAAATTATTGTGACCTCCCTCTGCTAGAAAGAATCTTCTCCGAGCATTCTCGTTTAGAGTGATGCCTGTAAGTCCACCTTGGGCTTTAAATTTTCTGTTCTAGAGCTCCAGAATTTCATCCGCTCCTAAAGCGCAAAACGGTATTTTAGTTTCATTCCTTGCTATAGTTCTTGCCATATAGTTGTATGCTTTTTATTAAGTCTTTCCATATCCATGAAGTACAGTGGAATCATTCTTACATAGTTTAGTCGATCAAAGGTAAAGAAATACTTTATGAAATCCTGTGTGGCTGCCAAGTACAAATCCCAGTCTGCATTTCTAACTGGCCTGATGGCTGTGTAGCTCTCGGGCTTCGCATGCTAAGAGTGCCGGGTTCGAATCCCGAGTTAGGCATGGATGTTCTTTGTGGTTCGGAATCCACGTTAAGTTGCAGGTCCCGGCCTTATTAACCGTTATTGTGCACAAGTATATGTCATTGAGCGCACAAACCAACCAACCAACTTGAAAAACGTATTAACGATTGCGATGCGGTGGCCATTTTGAATTGTGTAATTTAACCTAACATACAAGTGTTACATGCCATTGAAAAGGAAATTTTATTTCCTACAAGTTTTCAAATCGACAACAAGTTGATGAAATTAACTGGGAAGCCATTATTCGACAAAAACGTACGTTAGGTGGTAAAGAGGCTGCAATTTTGGATTTGCGACTGCAGCGCCGCTCATACCGGGATGCCAGATACCCACCATCGGATTTCATTTTCTACGCATTCATACGAAGTGAATGACATCACCCACATGTTTGCATCATGAAGTGGCCCATGGGACCACTTTTATCGACATTAGCGCCCAGACTATCTCAGTATTGCATTACAAAAGGGGGGGGGGGGTAGTGGACCATAATGTGATTCCATCTAACTATATTTACAACTACCACAAGTTAAAAGTAAAACGTTCTCCAGATGTAACAGACTGTTTTAACTGTTTTATTTGACATAAGAGAATTTGGACTGGAAGGTTAGTTTTACGTTGAGATAACATATGAAAGTTTGGGAAATTAATCATCTTTTATCGAACTGGTTTTTATCGAATTTGTTATTTGGGAAACAATTTACTTTCTAAATTATATTAGCTGCACGATTATTTAAAAAACGATTTTACTTGATTTTGCCCCTACCACTCGAACGATACTTCAATCTTTCATTTGATTCACACACCTTACGACGCGCCGTTAGTCTCTGAAACAACGCCATTTTCTAAGCATATTTCACATTGCCAGTTTAGCCTGCCTTTGGAGAATAATAGTCGATTAGTTTTGGATAAGTTTTTACACAAGAGCAATACAAGTACTACAATGCAATGAGTAGGCTACATTTCAGGTAAGTGTTCAGGCCACATAAGGAGGGTTTCTACTAATATGCAAAATAAAGTACGTATAGATTTAAGCAAACATTTTTGGTTACTAATCAGATTGTAATTATTCAAATGAGGACTAGTTCGCGAAGCGAACCAGGCTCGCTTCAAAGTGAGGCATTTAAAATATGCCCTAGTAAAAAGCTATTTCAGTTGCATAATCAAGAAAAATCTTGAAGAGTGATATTGTGCCGTGAAACTGAAAAAATTGGATTATTTATGATGACCTACAATACTTGCAACATCATTATCCTACTGCTTATGCGAGACGCGTTAAAAAGGAACAGTGTGGCAACGTAGTAAAACGTTTTTGTAAAGCAATAAAAATAAACAGTTTCATGCACATATTTAAAAAATATCAGGTATTTCAATGAACAATTCAAATATACGGATTGGTTTCGTATGAAGTGCCAAAATAATTACAGTTGCACATCGAAATTTCTTAACGCCGCAATATAAATAATTATATATTTGCATACTCTTTTTTTTTGGGGGGGGGGGGGGACAGAAGCAGTATAAGACACCATTAGCGACTTTTCTCGGTTTGAACTGATCGGATTAGCACTTTTTTAAACTTCCAGCTACCCTTCCTTCCTAAGCGATGTCTCGTGGGTTTCAATCTGGCAACCCTTGCAGTTTTGGCGGCTATAATTTATTTTGGCACAACAATTGAGTGTTTGAACGGGTACGGTAAACCATCAAAACACCATTGGCGACTTTTGCTTGGCACTTTCTTGTAGTCACCAAGCAAAAAGTAGCCAATGGGGTCCTATATTGCTTCTATACCCTTTTTTGCGACACTTAAAAAATAATACAGTAAAAGACCAATTACCCGGCATTGAATCAACCAGAAAGCTCAATCGATCGTAATTTTTTGAAAATCAAACTTGGCGAGAATAATTTTAATTTCATTTGAGATTTTATAGTTGGGGGGGAGAGGGGAGGGGGTATTCTTTATTTTGATAATTTTTAAGTAATGTAATAGCGTCATGGCTGAATTTGCACTGATTAGAAATAAATATAGGCTCAAATTTACTATTCGGTGCCTCTTGGTAACCTTTTGAAAGTTTATGGTTTGGTGCCGAAAGTGGCAACCCCTCGACTTGGTTTTCCGGGAAGCATTTAAGCATACCTTACATTGATTCAAACCACAGAAGGGAATGAGAGTGCGCCATTGGCTGATACGTTGCTTTCATGGAAGCCGCTAAACACCTGACAATGTTTACTGTGTTGACACAGAGAATTAAACGCATGTTTTAAATCATGAGTTTAGGAAATGGTTTTTAAATGCCGAATGTTTTATAAATGATAATTTTATTCTTGATTAATGTTTTACTCCAATTGAATCTAATTAACTGCTTTTAACAACAAAAAGTATACATTTTGGATATTTATGAAGGAAAATTATACAGATGGAATATATTTTTTAAAACCATTTTTTTTTTTTTTTTTTTTTTTTTTTTTTTTTTTTGTAAACTGTTTACGCAGCGTCATATGGTTGTAATTCTTATAATTATGGTTTGTTTTAAATTTCGTTGTCGAAATTATAAAAGTTTATTCTTTGCACGTGGCATTTAAAAATAAGTTTTTTAGTGTTCTTATTTTGCTGTTCTGATTGACGTTGTGAGTTAAAAGTCATTCTAAAAACCTTCTCCTCCCGATACACAAGAATTATAATAAACTTATAACAGAAGAAAACAGTGTCTTTTGATTGAAGTGCAATTAATATAAAAAGCTATCGACTAGTGATTGTCCGTCAGATGTGAATTAACATTTTGATCCAGTCGTTTCGGAGATTCGTTGCAATATATGGATATTGTTCAGGTTGGAATATGTGTCTATCTAGAATTGTGTTGTGAAGGTTAGTGGTTGATTATTCGAGTTGATGTGTTTTGTGATTAGGTGAAATCTAGTTGTGTGGATATTATTATATTATTGTGAGTGTAATGTAATTCTTTATCTAAGTATTTTGTGTTGTGGAAATATTCGTGTTCTGGTTGGGAATGGAATACGATTTGGCATCGATTATTTTCGTTGTTTCAATATTACGATTTGGCGTAGATTATTTTCGTTTTTTCAATATTGAGTTGCATAAGTAGAATTTGTATTGAAATTAAATAGTGTATAAATTGTATTGTGAGTAGTTTCCATAATGTCGTTGAGTATTAAATTAAGAAAAAAATTACTGCGCCTGGTTACAGAAGAGTTGGGGTTAACAGTTCGAGAAAATGTTAAGGTTATAGGACTAAGGGAACTGATTGAGGATAGTAATATATTCAAGACGAAACCTGAGATAGTGCAGGGGATATTTGATGAAGTGGTGGAAAAATTAGAAATTGATAAGCGTGAAAGAGCCGAAAAATTAGAAATTGAGAAGCGTGAAAAAGCGAAAAGATTAGAAATTGAGAAGCTTGAAAGAGAGGAAAAATTAGAAATTGATAAACATGAAAAGGATGCCAAATTAGAGATAGAAAAATTACAGTTAGAAATAGAACTAGCAAATGCCAGAAAAAACCCTTTAAACATTCCTCAAACTACGGAAGTGGTAGAATCGAATGAGCTATGTGATAATTTGGAAAGCCTAATTAGAAGTGTCAAAACTTTAACTATCCCTGTACCTTCCAAGTCATAATCGTTTAATCTTTTCTTCCATTCTTTGGAAAAGGCATTCCAAAACAAAGTTGTTCCAGATGAGCTGAAGGCAGAGATTTTGTTGAATCTTTTGGGTGAACGAGTAAATAATTTACTAGTGTATGTGAGTCAAGAGGACCTGTGAGATTATAATAAAATTAAAGATTTAGTTCTAAAAGAATTTGAACCCACCCCTCAGGAATATCTTAATAATTTTAGAAATGCCCAAAAATTCCCCTCCGAGTAATACGTGCAATTTGCTTCTCGTTTAAACGCTGCTTTTGATTATTATTGTCAATTGCGCAAAGTTAGTGAATTCAAGTCCCTGTGTGAACTTATTGTTTCGGATAAGATTTTCGAAACACTCGATCGAGATTTGATGTCTCACATTGGTGTAAAACAGGGTGAGACATTCTTTAAACCTCAGCAACTTGGTCGGGAGTGGGATATTTACCTATCGTCTAAGGGGAAATGTAAAGGGGAACCGATCAATAGGAATACTACAGGAGAAACAAAAAGATTTGTGGGAAATAAAGGACAGAAAAATCCTAATTGGCTTATTGATAAACCCTTGTCCAAGGTGTTCATGTCTAGATCCAAAAACGCAGAATGTGTAATGTGCAAAAATAATATGAACCACCCACTTTATTCGTGTCCTCTATTTAAAGGGCTTTCAGTGTGGGATAGATCAGATGTCGTAAAATGGAATAAGTTGTGTTTCCGTTGTCTGTTGCCTCATAAATTACGGGAATGTCATTCAACCAGAAATTGTTTTTGTGGGCTACCGCACAATCAAATGATCCATTTTTTTCTGTACTTCTGAATTTGGTAAGAGAGAAATTTTGGCGTTTGGACACTCGTTCAACGTGCAGAAAAAATAGTACATGAATGTGTTGTGTGTTTCAAAGCAACGCCAACTGTAACTTCACAGTTAATGGGTAGTCTACCACGGGACAGAGTAATTCCCGATTATCCATTTAACGGTTCTGGAGTAGATTTTTGCGGTCCGTTCATGATTATATATCGAAATCAAAGAAAAGGGGTCTTGCATAAAGTGTACATATGTATTTTTGTCTGTTTTGTATCTAAATCTGTGCATGTAGAAATTGTGTCAGACCTCAAATCTGAAGCCTTTATAGCGACCTTAAAGAAATTCTTCGCTCGTAGAGGTAAATGTGCTAAATTGTACTCTAACAATGGAAAAAAATTTGTAGGAGCAAATCACGAAATTAAAAGACTGTTGAGGCTGATAAATAAGCCAGATGACCAACTTGCAGGTTATTTATCTGCTGAGGGAATTGTGTGGAAATTCATCCCTTCACGAGCCCCTTCCTTCTGTGGTCTATGGGAAGCTGCTGTAAAGTCCTTTAAATATCACTTCAAAAGGGTGGTAAACGGGGCGAATTTTACCTATGAAGAGTTTTTGTCAGTAAGCGTTCAAATTGAAGGAATTCTAAATCCAGACCCCTAAGCCCTCTTTCGTGTAATGAAGATGATCTTGGTGCATTAACTCCCGCACATTTTCTTATAGGTAGGTCAATCAATTCCATTGTTGAACCTGATCTAACGAACTTAAACGAAAATTGCTTAAAAAAGTGGCAAAAGGTCACCCGATTGGTGCAATTAATCCGGAAAAAGTTTGTTGTAACCCACTTAAATAGTTACGATTAAAGAAACAAATGGCGCTTTCAGAAAAATAATGTAAAGGTCGGTGATCTAGTGATATTGGTAGATGATGGCACACCCACCTTTAAATGGCCTTCAGCACGAATTCTTGAATTGCATCGTGGTAATGACGGTTTGGTTCGAGTCTTAAGTGTTAAAACCCAATCATGGGTATATAAATAAGTTATTTGTCGAGTGTGTGTGCTACCTCTGCAATATTAGAATATTTATGTCATACATATCTTGTATTACCAGATTGTCTAAAGTAATGTAAAGTTTGTGAAAATTGTATATTAATGTCTGTTGAATGTTTCCAACATTGCAACGGGAGGAGAATGTTTACGCAACGTCATGGTTGTAATTCTTATAATTATCGTTTACTTTAAATTTCATTGTCGAAATTACAAAAATTTATTCTTTGCAAGTGGCATTTAAAAATAAGTTTTTTAGTGTTCTTTTTTTGCTTTTCTGATTGACGTTGTGAGTTAAAAGTCGTTCTAAAAACCTTCGCCTCCCGATATGTAAGAATTATAATAAACTTATAACAGAAGAAAACAGTGTTGTTTGTTTGAAGTGCAATTAATATAAAAAAACTATCGACTATACTAAACTTCAACTTAACTAGACATCACTTAGACGGTAGATCGTGACAGTGCTCATAGGTATTTAATCCATTTTGGCGGAGTGAAGACATAATTCTCGCCAAACCTTATAGCCTTTTGTTCTCTATAGGGTTGTGGTTTGGCGAACATTATGCTTTCATGCCGTCAAAATGGATTAAATACCTATGAGCACTGTCACGATCTACCGTCTAAGTGATGTCTAGTTAAGTTGAAGTTTAGTATAGTGATGGTCCGTCAGATGTGAATTAACACATTTAGACGTAAAAGAAAATTCGGGTGACTAAGAAACTCGAATGCTACTTTTGAAATTATCAATTCTTATTCTTATTATTTTATTAATGGTCATTTGTTTGCTGCCATTATGAGGACGAAACTAAAATATATCTAAATAAATGACTGCATCAATGCGACTCCTAAATTTTTTAGAGCCTTTTTGTTATAATAATTTTTAAGGCACAGATGCAGAATATGACATTTCTTCGACATGATTTTATACAGGTGTTGTTTTTTTCAGGATAAATGAGGTTTCTGGAAACAGATTTAAGTTTTATTTTAATTTGATACTTTTTATTATATACATTTTAACTTGATTTTAGTGTTATTTTAATTTTATTACTATTAGTATTTTAATTTCATTTTTATTAATATTTTAACCTTACTACTATTAGTATTTTAATTTAGTTATTATTAATATTTTAGCCTTATTCCATTATTATTTGTATTTTGGTTTTGACCCTTTTTACTATTAAAAAATAAAAAATATTGCCAAATATCCTATACTACATCTGTTCCATTTTTATAATAATAATTAATGTTAATAAATATTGAGCTTTTTTAATATTGACTTGTATTTAATAAGAAATATTTTAATGTAGTGTAATGTCTAGTATTATATTGGATTATAATATTGTGAACATAAGTTATGACAGTTAATTTATATTTATCTATTTTATGATAGTTGAAGTTATAGAAATTTTAAAGATGTCTATTCTATAATAAAAATCTATCTTTAAGTAAAAAATATCTGTCTATCTTTAAGTAAAAAATAAAATATAAATATAATATAGTTCGACTTTTCTTTCAATCCATAAATTAAAAAGAAAAATAATATTTTTTCACATAAAACGTCTTCACTGTATATTAATTATCACGACTCTTACATGGTAAAATTATTTCATAGAAGCTAAATTTGGATTGGTTAAATTTTGATATAGATGGCACCACCATTCAAATTTTCAATTAATTATTATTAAAAATCAGTTTTACGATTTTTTATAAGTATATTGCAAGTTTGAAGTCACAAACTAACTTAGTGCGACTATACAATCATCAAACTTCATTAAAAAAGCTACGTCAATAAGAAATACAAGCAAACATAACTTTTCCCATTTAATAAGAATATGGCTTCGTAGAATTTAGCACTTCGTAATACTGTAAAAATCGTCCACCCAGGATTTTTTTTTTTTTCATACAATGATTTGACGTTGCTTGTAATGAAAACAATATTCTTTTTTTTTCCTAATCATATTTTCAAAAACAAACGAAGAAAATACGAATTCTCTGTTAGAACTATCAACTTCCCATCAGCACGCAGCCGCCATTTTGTGTGGGCGTTACTTCTTCGCAGACTGACAGGAAAATTGACCAATGGCGCACTCTCATTCTCTTCTGTGGTATGAATCAAAGTGAGGAATGCTTAAACGCTTCAGAGAACCCTACTGACAGTTAGGCTTGGGCGATGTATCGATACATCGTCTAAAACAGGTGTGAAATCAACATCGTCAAACCGGTGTCGTTATTTTCCCTTAACCGATACATCACGATCTTTTTTGACGAGAGCACGATACACTCATTGCCTAACACTTCAAGGACGAAGAACCGATGATGCCACGATTCAGGGACGGTGTTTCTAAAATACTATAGAAACGTATTGAAACCGTCGACACCGCACCGTTTGAGACACGCTACTTCCCCACATCGCAGTAATCCTCTCTGCATTTGCGAGGTGTATCCAAGACTGTATAGAAACGTAATGTAGCAGCTACACCGCGCCGTTTGAGACGATTTCCATTTGCTTTTGCTGTATCGACATCGTGGTAATCGTATCCGGTATGTGCGATGTTTCCAAGATTGAATAGAAACAAAACGCCACAGATGGCATCGCGCACTTAATCACTTACTACATGTTGCATTCGCTTTTGCATTCCCTGGCTTTTGAAATTTAAAATAAAGTTGGAAAAAAGTGCACATTTCAAGGGAAAAAAAGCACGTATGACATTTTGAAATTATAATTCAATTTTACAATTTTTTTTTTTTTTTTTTTTTTTTTTTTATTATTTCCTTTTTTTTTTTTTACAGCTGAGTATTGAAATTACGAGGTGGTTTTCAAGCGCCAGTTTGTCTAGTACTATTGGAGATTCAATGAAAGAAGTATTCCTTTTATTATTTAATCTTTTTTTTTTTTTTTTTTTTTCTCTCAAATCATGAAAAACTTTTTGATTTGTATTTAATTTGTCATCAGGTATAAGACCTTGATATTATATTTTTGGAATTTAATTGAGTATCTCCTAAACTTCTTGTGTTTCATTTTTAATTTTTTTTTCTCTAACTTGGAAGAAATAAAATATTACATTTTTGTATTTTTAAATCTTTTACATTAACTTCAGGATTTTTTTATCTAACAAATTTACCCTTTGAGAGCTTTGATTTATTTATTAACTCAAGTTGATTGCGGTATTCTTGCGTGATAATTTCTGTCTAGTTCTTACCCAGTTAAGATAATCAGGTTGTTTATTATTATGATGGTTTGTTATATTTGCCAAAGTCAGTATGAACTAGCGCATGGACGGATCACAGTTGTTTCTCTAGTTTGATTGCTTAAATACTTATAAACGATTTTTTCCCCATTTACGTTGAAGGATTTTCTCTTCTGACTCGTAAGTAAATAAATGTTTTACAATTTTTTTTCCAGTTTGTATGATTTAGCTATTACGATTAGTTAGATTAAAGTTTATTTCCATAAGATTAATTACTCAATCCAAAATTGCTTCTTAAAAATGCTGAAATGCAGATTTTTTTGGCACAAAATAAATATCATTAGAATTTTAAATGTTATGTATTAATTTTATTTTTATTGTTTAATAGTTATATTGTATATAGTAAGTAATAAAATATTCATTATAAAGTATGTTTTTGATTTAATAATTAAGAATATCCAATAACTAAAGAAACATGTGCACCGCCAGGAAATGCACTTGTCCTCCTCCCCCCCCCCCCACTCCTCTCCTTCCGTGGTTAACAACAAAGTAAAATTTCATTAAGATAGAGAAATTGAAATATCCGGATTAAACAAAAAAAAATAAAAAAAATGACCGGCTTAAACTTCCTTACATGAATTCAATAAAATCTTGTAAAGCTAAGTAAGCATAACTTTCGGCTACATAGTTATAATGTATGTTATGAAAACGTTGTTTTATAGTATTTTGTAAAAAAAATATAGTTAACATCGTGATGTTTGCTTCCCGATATATCGCGATGCAGAAATGTTAACATCGCCCAGGCCTACTGACCGTTTGGATTTGACAACACGCCGTTTTAACGTCCTTTTGGTTTTAGCAACACAGCCTTTCAATTTTATTTTCATTTTGGTGATTTTTTTTAAAGTCGGCAAAAAAGCACCTTACGGTAAATCATAATCTGAATGAATATATTATTATGAAATGTTATTCTTAAAAAAATGTTGGTTCATCCGGAATGCTGAAATTTTTATTCAATCTACTGTGAGTTTTCAGCTTAGAAACTTTAATATTCTTAATGGAAATTCCGTGCTTAGTTTTTATTGGTATATATATATATTCGGATTCTTTAAAGTACGGTACGGATTCTGCACCAATAATTGTTAACATAAAACGCGCCAAATTATGGCAACCAGGGGTAATTCACTTGTTATTAACAAAAGAGCGCCGGATGACATTTTTGGCGTAATTCTTGGCGCAGAATTCGTACCCGACTTGGAATTTTAACCGACGATTTCTCGAAAAAAACCTGGTATATATAGAATTTTAATCCAAAAGAAATGTACACAAGTTGCATCCATTTATTCCGGTATCACGTAAATATTAAATCAATACGGTTGTTTAAATAGGCAATAATTTGTATCATTAATAAGAAAACAAAAAATAGTTGTTGGCAACTACTAGGAGTCAAATTTCAAAAGATATATTGATTGGCTGGATTGCTGAATTCGGAAACTCGTTCATAAAGCAAATCTAGAAGATTTGTGATTGGTTGTTTGAAGTCGTTGCCATTCTGCTCACAGAAATACAGCCGAATTTGGGCGGCACGCAAGAGGATTATTATATAGATTTCAATTTAAATAAAAATAAAGAATGAACAACTTGATGAAATTTATTTTATACCTATTGTTTGAAAAAGAATTTTCTACAGTTTTGTTACTTCCGACCTATTTTAACCAAAAATGTGTCTTTTTTAAATGCAGTGTCAAATGCCATGTCAAATTTAAATACAGTAATCAATATTATAGTGTAATTTAAAGTTTTGTGATATTCCACAGCCCTAGTATGACACTTGGTTTAGACAATGTTAATGATTCTCAGTTATCATGTCTTGTTTCCGAACTTATGCATGTTTCTTAAAATTTTGGTCAATTTTAATTGTCGCCTAGCATTTTCATTTCTTGTCTTCATCCTGTCTTTGAACCACATTTTAGTTTTATCCTAAAAATTTTATCCTATTTTTTCATCGATTATTTAATAATACTATAATTGTGTTTTGAAATTTAATCTTCGAAGTCAATTTATTAATGGGAAGTTTAAGGTAATTGATTTATACATAATTTTTTTTTTTCTATTTTGCTGGATTCCCTGCCTTACGCTTAACCAGGGATAGGAAAGTAAAAAAGTTTTATTTTTAAAGAAACTAAAAGTTCTGTCACTGTTTAGGGAAAATGATCCATTATGTTCCTTGTGAATAAAAGAATTCAATTTGAAAATTAAGAGAGCGTGTCTGTCAGTAGATGAATCGTTGATTTATTTTATCTCATTTTTTATTAATTTTTTGTTCCTTTACTTTTTTTTTAATCAACATTCATGTAGTGTTGTGCAAGGGTGGATAAACGTTTGATTTCTCTAGAAAATAAACAAATTAATTATTGTTACAAATAATCTAAGGAATGTAATTTTTATAAAATCTATCAATCTTCTACGAAATTTAAAATACATTAAAAACAATGCTTGTTCAAAGTTCACTTCTTATCAGATAAGCCGGTTGATACTAAATAAACAATCAGTCTTACGATTTAAAAATTGCAATATGTTTATCTAATCATTTACATATATCTTTAAAACACTATCCTCAAGTCGTGACTGTTAAAAAAGCTGTCGTCAATGCTGAAAGAAATTCTAAAGCTGCTCACAAATTTTGAAAACAAGTAAGCTTTTTAAAACTCTGTGTGTTTTGGAATATCATAATGGCCTTACTTTCACCAAAACTCTTTTATCCTTCAAAATTACAAGAAAACAGTTTAAATCTTCCAGAGTACTGGAAGATTAGCGCTCCTTCAAAGAACAGCTTGCACTGGTCATTAATTTTATCTTACGTGATCTCCTCGGAAAAGAGTGGATTGTGGGAAAAGGGATTCGAATTGCTTTTGGGAAGCGATACCGAAATCGAAGATATCATGAATAAAAGAAAAATACATCGAAGTAAACCGGACAGAGGTAAGGTAAAAAATTATGTTCTAAACTTCAATCCGTTTCGAAGTAGAAATTCAATTTACTTCAATGAAAATATGACAGATGTTCTTCGTATTTTTAAATTGAGACTCAATCGTTACGCAAATAGGATTAAAACAAATGATTCTTTGAAGCTGGAAGCTGTTTCCCAAATGCTCGAATGCCAAATAGTGATGATAACGGAAAACTCTGACACACCTAAAGTTTATCCCCACGGTTCCCATCCAAATAAAGGTAGACCGCAGATAGTAATATTTCAACAAAACAATGTTCAAAAAGGACAAAGAATGTTCGATGCCGTATTCGCATTTGGTATAAGTTTGGTGCACTCGAATCCACTAAGGCGAGATGCCATGAAACACATTTTGAAAAAAGCTTCAGTAAATTCAGACGAAATTTTGAAGATTCAAAGAAATTTCCAGTACGACAGCAATTTTCTTCTGTTCCTTTTAACCAGCGAGTGGAAACGAATCGTCCCACTCATCTACAAATCTCCTTATATAGCATGGAAATTAGCAGATGCTGGCTTCAATACAGATCCTTGTTGTCTAGGACAGAATGGAATATCTGTCTTTTTGCACTGTATGGGTTTCAAAAGTACTCGTATTCTTCAGACATTGTACAATTACGCTGTGAATAACTTTCAACAATCAGACGAGTCCATCAGAAATCCAAGCAATGTTATTTTAGAATGTCTTAAGAAGGTCGGTCGATCTATAAAGAATGACAGCGTGAATTCTGACAGTTTTTCATGCCTTGGTGAGAGAAAAGAGGCGGCATCTAAAACAACTCGAGAGATTTTACTTCTGAACGAATTTCAATCGTGTGTGATTGAAGAACTATGCGGTATCCTACAAAACTCCGAACATGTCAATATTAAAAGAAAACAAATCGTAATTTCTGTTTTGGATAATTACTTAAAATACTCTAATCATCAACTACCTTCCACCTTTGATAATCATGTCAAATTTAGTACTTATTTTGAAAATCTTGATAACTATACTTGTCTTATGTTTTTTGATAAGGTATTATCCCTCAATCCAGTGACAGTTTCTGATAACTTTCTAAATACAGTGCTTAACTTGTTTCTCACTGTCATAAGTTATAAAGTTTTTCTTAAATGCAAGCATGGTGCTCACTGTTCAAGATGCCAACTTTCAACTGATCATTGTGCCCTGAGATTCATTTCCTTCAACCACAGAAAAAAGTTTGAAGATTGTGGAAAGCTCTACATAGCAGAATTGCAAAATACCACAGATAGCTCCTTGACAGATTCCAACAAGATGTTAGAAAATATTAGATTAAGTTTAAAGGATTCTCCAGAAATTACGGACGAGTTTCTTATCAAGAGACTTCAGAGATATCTAAAGACAGCAAAAAATGTGTCACTTGACGATGACGATTATTTAAAAGGAGTTTTGGTTATTGAGAGGGCTATGCAAGTAATCGGTGAAACACTCCATACAACTCCAGGGAGTAAGAGTGTCATCGGACATTTACTAAATGCATGTTTGTCAAATGACATTGTCCATGAATTGTTCATCATTCGTAATCAGCTATTATCGCATTATCGACCAAATATAATGCAGGGTAGAATAAATTTAGAAAATGATAAAATAAGGTTCAAATCACTTCAGAGTATTCTGGCAACTTTGGATGATATGTTAGAACCAGTTTATATAAGTCAAGAGTTTAGGGTTGAAGAATTTTTAATCAGTATCAATGAGAGAGAAAGTCAAAGAATATCCTCAAATATATTTCAAAATATTAGAGCAGAAAGAAATGTCATTGAACTTCTCAGGAAAGATAGATATCTAGAACACAAATATAAATACAAATTGTTATCGAATAATGTTCTGAATTACTTGCAACGACTTATTGATAGCAATAAATTTAAGAAAGCCAATGAGTTAAGGGGTGCTTTAGAAGCTGTAAAATTCTTATTTTCTTTTATAGCGAAGCAATGTAATATCAATAATTCACAAGATATAAAAAAATATGTCCAAGAATTGGATAGCTTAATAGCTACAGAAGATGAAATCAAAAATAAATTAAAGGATGACATCATTAAGAATATTTCGAATCAAATATGTGTACTTTCTACTATTTTTAAAGATACAAAACCAGATACGGTGTTATCACTTTCGAATCTATCCGAGTTGCATAAGTATTTTGAAGACGTAAAAAATTTCCAGTGGTTCACTGATCAAGAAATATCCACCATTCAAAGAGAAGTGCTAGTGTATTTGAAAGAATCTAACAATACCAAAGAAGTTCTAATGGTACGAATCAAAAATAATCTTCCTACAATTGATGAAGTGAAGGAATTAACAAAGAAAATCTTTACTAGTGCCAAGAATAAAGAAGTTATAATAACCTCATTTCAAACTAATCCCAATAATGCTCTAAAGCCTTTAAGAGCCATAAAAAATATCGATGATAATAACATATTCAAGAATGTTGCTGCGTTTACTGTCTTCTCAGAAAAGGAGGAAGGTAGGAATTTGTTGCTAAACATAAAACTTCCCGAGAATTTGAGAAAGAAATTGTTCCGATTCCTCAATCGCCACATAGAATGCCTCTTGAACAGGATTAGACACATTAAGAAGATTTTGATAGAAGAAGACGATGAGATAGATTTGCTTTGGAAATGGGGTCGAAGCAATGAGATCAAGAAGCATACACGATTTCTCATGGGACAGCGATACATGAAAGAAATGGACATCAGGGCGTCTCTGGAGATGTTACTTTTCGATTGCATGAATATTGTAATTGACAGAAAGGACCTCGAACAGTTGTGGACAAAGACCACCAACCTATTCTCCGGGGTGTGTCTTCGGGATGTCCTCTCACACGGCAGCACTATCCTGGAGACTGTTGGCGGACTGCTGGATCCGGAAGATCTGCCATCGCAGTTCATCAACAAGGTTCTGGAACTGATTGAGGATAGTGAAGCACTACAGGCCCTATCTGATTTGTGGCAGAAAAAGAATCCGGAAAATCTGGAGCAGCTGAAAGATTCGATTAATGCTGGTAAGGATAAGAAAAAGTCTCTGGAAGAAAGAATTGTAAAGTGTGAAAAGTGGGAGGCTTATTTACCAATCCTCCCGTTTAAGTAAGTATTACACGTGGAGTCTTATTATCATAATCGAAACAAAAATAATGAAAACAGTAAGGTGGACAAATTAGATCCTGGACAAATTATCAACCCAAAACAATTAGTGAAATCATATATGGGCACAGTGAATTACATATGACTGATATTCAACACTATGCCTTTTATGCTTCTTATTTTTCTTGGCGGTGAGCTAGTGGATATTTTGAAAGAGCATTTATAGTAAAATTCTGTTATTAGAAAATTATTTGCCCCTATCCTCCGAAAAAAACTTATTCATAAATTTATTTTTGGAGTTTTATATTATCACCTAATTTTCAAAGCTTGGAGTGGTATAATTTTGATTCAGTTATAGTATGTAACATAGCACACTGCCATTGAAAATAAGCAAAAGGGCATAGTTTTAAATATGAATCATGAATAATTTTACGAAGCCTATGTCTGATATCACTTCTTATTCAGGATGAGAACTTGACGGAGGCTTTTATTTTATTCGTCCTAGTATTTTTTTGTTTACACATGCATATTTTTGAGGTTGGTTTTTATGTTACATTTACAAAAGAAATTTAAATAAAAAAGAATTCTGGTATTCTCTTAATATTCCGAAAAGATTAAAACCAGTCGTCATCGCGAAACTGGCAAAAAGATAAACTTCTTAATAAAAGGAAATTGTTTTTAAAGTGGAATGTTTTCTTTTCCTAAAGATTTTTTGAGTTTTTTCCAAAAATGACGAATTTTTTTATTTATTTTTTTTTTTGGGGGGGGGGGGGCTTTCAAAACATGAGCTTCCTAAAGATAAAGAAGAATCTGAAAAAGTTGAAGAAATAAATCATTTTCTTCAATCTCACTCTACACACAATATATTACTCAAATTCAACTTTGGGACTAATTTTGAAGATTATATCTTCATTTCTCATCCACTTTAGCTAATCTTTATAACTGCCGAAAATTAAATCTCTAGTTGACTTCAATGCTGTTTCCATGTCAAATCAACACAAAAAAGAGGCATTTACAACCCGACCCCTTCAGGATTTAATAAAATTTTGTTCACTTGTTGTATTCATAGAGAAAAGTAGGAGCGGCTAATATTTTGTTTGAATATCGTTTGGTTTCTGAAATACAAAGCTTCAAAAATGGGCCAAAAGTTAAAAATTTTAGCAGTTCCAGCTTACAAAATTTGTATACAATTTGGACCCTAATTATCATATAACATTGCTTTTAGTGTTAAAAAAAGTTAAACATTTGGGCTTTCTTATAATGTACCACTTATAGCTATTTTCACAAATTTCATTTTAAGGTCAAACAATTTATCTTTTGAACTTCGATATCTCAAAAAGTTTTTTTTTTTTTCCCTTCTTTTTCTTTCTCATTTTGGAACCACAATGGGATGGCAAGTTATAAATTTAAATGCATACTCTTATCCTTAACTTCACACGATAATAGCCTTTGGGTGCGAAGTGAAGATTCCCATATTCGCGATACCTAATGCAAAAGAATGTTCAAGGAGCTGAATAAATTATCTAGTTTTTTAAAAGAATTCAATGATGAAAATTCATTTCTTATATCTTTTGTTAAATGTGTGGAAGAGTTACCACATTTTATAATAGGATTTTCTAAGTTTGCTGATATGTGACCAAATTAGTGCCTTGACAGGAAAAAGTAGGACACTTACCGTTGGTGTTTCACAAAATATGAATGAATTTTATAAATATGTCATACTTTTAAAAATGTGAAATTAGTTCTAATAGGATGCCATTCAAAGTAATTAAGTAAATAAATTTAAACTTCATTAGATTCTTGTTAAACCTGCATATCTATAATTTTTGGTAATTTTCCTCAAACCATAAGTTCAGGGCCTGATTTACCATTAGGCCCACTAGGCCCGGGCCTAGGGGCCCCCAAATCTGGGGGCCCCCAAATTTTGAAAGTTTACTGAACATTTTAAATATAATGGTCTTTTTATGGGAAGTACTGAACAAAAATAATAAAAAAATTTTAGTTACACATCCGCAAATTCCAGATTTTTATAGTCACAGAGAGTTAAGTTAGATAGATTAACCTAATAAAACCTAATTAAGCAAATCTTTCCGGTTCAGCCAATCATATACAACTTCTTCATATGTACACGGAGACGAGGGCTTTACGCCGCTGTTCTCCTTCTCTCGCCTCTTATAAAGAGATGTTCACCAACCAACCATATACAACTTCTTATATTATGAAATGAAAGAGTCTTTGTGATTGGTTGGTTTGCAGGCTCTTCCGTGGACTTTTTTGGCCCTCCTTTTTGGTGAGATCGTGGAAACAGTGGAAAGCTTACTTTGTATTATTTACAATTATTGTTATAAAATTAAGTAATCTTTATTATTATATAATCTGTGGACCTTATGATAAAATATAAGTTTAAAATACAGGAAAGTGTGCTTTAAAATCAGTGTTCATGGGGGGGGGTCTTGATTAATTCAAAAGTTTTGAGCAAATCAAGATCATACTAATTACAACAAAAAAATCGTGTGAAAGTAAACTTTGAGTTTTAATTGTAAAAAGTTTGTCTTAACGAATGTAGCTTGATCTGGTAATATTGTGACTTAAGGAAATAAATATTTGCTATTGGGGGCCCCTCTCTGAATGTTGGGCCTACAGTAAAAAAATTTCTAAATCAGGCCCTGCATAAGTTACCTCTGGAACTGTAACAATTGTCCGAAATTCAAAGGATTTAATAAGTGTACGGTAAGTACATTAATTTTAGACAAAAATCTGTTGGTTTCATTTGGTCAATGGGATGCCAAGTAAAAATGTAAATACAAATCCATAATTTCATCCAGTAATCAACTGTAGTTTCGAAACGAAGACTCTCATATTAATGAAACTTAATACAAAAGAATGAACAGAGAATTAAATGCGAATTGTCTAGTTTTATAATGAAATAAATGGTTATTTTACAAAGTTATAAATTAAACTGGAGCGGTAGTCCACTATTATCATATATATCTTCTCCTTTAGGATCTTATTCTTATAAATATATTGTACAAAAATAAACTTTAACCTCAAATCAAATAATTACCGAGCAATCATTATCTGATCTTGGTTTGGGTGTTGGAAGCTGTTACAAGCGGCTATGTATAGTAACTCCAATGCCATTTGAAATCTCTTATGATGGGTAGTGGCAAAATATTTCCATTCTTCTTGAATCCCAAATTATTATTTTTTTTTTTATTTTTATTTTTTTTTTTAAATGAAAATACAGGTAAATTTTTTTTTCCGTTTCTTTGCAGTAGGAAACTGCGTCATCAGGGGAAAAAATGCATAACCTTTTTAGGTTGATTTTTTTTTAATATCGTTTCATCAAATGCTTTTGAAACAAGTGAACTGTTGCTGTGTAATGATAGAACAAGCCAGAAACAATAACGAAACTGAAATTGCCTACGACTGCATCATTGTCTTTTCTAATGTATTATATACAACAAATGGGGGTATAATGGCTTGTGAATTGTTTTCAATGAAATCTTTGAACTGCATCTTAAATAATAAAGAAGTAGTTTTGAAAAATATCTCTAACAATTCATATGGTTTGAAATATTTTACTGGTGCTAAAGAAAGATGATAAGTCTTTAACAAGATTTCCTTTGATGTGTTGCAAGTTTCTCCAGAAACAAATTAATAAGTCATCATAAAGGGGCTACAAAGTTTCAATGGTATAGACTTGTAAAAATTATTTCACTGCTTGTATATATTTCTAATAACCCCATTTTTATCAAAAAGCTTTTCCATACATTTCTAAAATTCTCGAATTTTGGACAATTGTTACAATCTAACAGGTAACATATTGTTTGAGGAGAATTATAAGCAATTGTAGAGATGAAGATTTAACAGGAAACAAATGAAGTTTCCATTTCGTAACTTAATTCATTCGAATGACATGCTATCAGCATTAATTTAAGATTTTTATGAATATGACAGACACACAAACGGCAAGTGTTCCATTTCCTCTAGTCAAGACACTAATTTAGTCGCATCTCAGTAAACTTTGAAAACTCAATTATAAAATATGGTAACTCTTCCATACAATAAAAAAAGATCCGAGATCTAAATTTTCATAATTTAACTCTTTTAAAAAACTACATAATTTATGTTCAGTTCCCTGAATATTCTTTTTCATTAGGTATCGCGAATATGGGAATCTCCACTTCGCAAACCAAAAGCGATTATCGTTCGAAATTAAGGATAAGGGTTTTCATTTAAATTTATAACTTGCCATTCCATTGCTGTCTCAAAATTAAACCAATATTTATAGATGATGTCTATAGAAAATCAATGTATGAAAAAATTAACTTCTTTTTTTTAAAATTAAATACTTCTTTTTGAGATATTGAAGGTCAAAAGATAAATTGTTTGAACTTAAAATGAAAATTTGGGAAAATAGCTGCAAATGATATATTATAAGAGAGCCCAAATATTTACCTTTTTTTTGGCACCAAAAGAAATGCTATATGATAATTAAGGACAAAATTATGTACAAATTTGTAAAACAAGAAATGAGAAATTTTGACCTTTGGGCCTATTTTTGAAGCTCCGTATTTCAGAAACCAAACTATATTCTAACCTAATATTGGCCATTGAGCAAAATTTTATTAAATTTGAAATGGTCGGATGGGAGCCGCATTAATTTAACTGGGAATGACCCTTTACCTAGCATGCTTGAAATAATTTTGTATCTTTTTATTAAATCCTTTATATTAATTTCAATTTTGAGTGTGTGTATGTGGGTGGGTGGGTGGTGAGCTGTCAAAGGCGCGGCGTGCAAATCTGTGGAAGCCTAATGAATCCCCTTGCCCTCATTCAATCGGACTGAAACTTGGCAGATAGATTCGATGTCGATGATAATGCATTCTATCTAATTTTGGGGGCTGTCACTGTCACTAAAAGGTCGCATTTACGGAATACTAATAAACCAACTTGCCGTCATCCAATTGCACTGGAATAGCATTTAACCAATCATTGAACAAACTCTTTCTTGGTGCCAAAATTGTTTTAATAAATAAATATATAAATTGTTTTAATCTGAATAAATAAAATGTGAATGTGAGTGCATAAGTTCACATTCATTTTTAATGAATAAATTTTGAAAAGTAGTTTGCCGTATATTTTGCTGATAGAGATATTTTTAATATTTAAAATTAGATGCAAGCACCAATTTCACGCTGGCAACAGAAGCGGCCCTTTGTTAATGAATATAAATATTGGAAATACATATAAAGGATTTATATTAAAAACTTTTTTATAGACTCCATTATTAAACATGTAAATATTTGAAAACTGTTATCAACAAAACTGACCTAGTGTCTAAAGTGTAGCATCTGTTTAATAAAAGAAGAACGAAAATTTTTTTAGCAAATTCTTAGATTTTGTTTTAAAATAAAAGTGGTAACTTACTAATCTAAACTAATTAAAAAAAACTAGCAAAGATTGAAAATCTTGATATTAATCGATTTTAATTACCTAGCTCATCACATTTTATCTTTAACGCAAACACAAAATGAAATCAAAAACCCAATGAGTTTAAAACGCAAAAAAAAAAAAAAAAAAAAAAAAAAAAAAAAATGGCTGTTTTCGCTTTAAAGCAATTTCAACCTTTTTTTTATTATCAACAACTGGTTCAAATGTTTTTATGAACTGTTTGATAGTAAAATTAAAAGAATTTTTTACTTTAAGAAACGTTAAATTGAAAGTATAACTAAACATTCCATATTCTTATTTCTATTTGGAAAAATTTACTTTGAACTATATTGATTTTTGACAAAAGTGTGAATGTTATAAATTCAAAAATGTAAAAATATTTGTATGCTTTTATTATTTAGGTAGGTATTATAAGATGATATAAAGGACGTTTCTTTGGTGAACTTGTTCTTAGTAAAGAATGTGAATGGACTCTTCAACTATTGCCGCTGTGCTTGATATAAGTTTCAGAAGTATTATGTTTTACATAATGTTTAAACTGAATTAAATAATCATGTTTCTGAAGTAATTGTCTGCTATTTATACCTGCACAAAATATTATACTGTAAAAGAGGCCTGGAAATTTTAATACTAAAGTATCAATAAGTTCTAGTTAAAAAAAAAAAGAGAATGAATCCCATATTAAAAGCATCAGACGTTAAAGGCCTTTTTCGTTTCAATTTATAAGCTGTGTTATTTTATGTGAATTTTCGACAATGATTTTGTGTTGCGATTATATTATCTTGCTAATGATTAGAAATAAATATAAAATTTTGTTGTAATGTGTATTGTGTGTATTTTTTCAAACAGGGTACTTTTTATTTTAAATCATTTATATTAAATTCTATTTTGTGTGTGCGTCGATGTGAGGCAAATCTGCGGACGCCTAATTAACCCCTTTGCTGTGATTCAATCGTGCTGATACTTGGCAGATAGATTCGATGTCGATCACAATGCATTCTATCAAATTTTGGGGCTGCTACTGTCTCTAAAAGGCCACTTTTACGGAATACTAATAAGCCAACTTCTCGTCATCCTATCGCGTTAAAATTGCATTGAACCGACCATTGTTGAAACTCTTTCCTGTTGCCAAAATTGTTTTAATAAATAAATGATACAATTGTTTTAACCAGAATAAATTAAAGATATTTGGATGTGAATGTGACGTTCATTTTTATTAAATTTTAAAAAGTAGTTTGCCTCACGTTGTGCTGATAGGAATGTTTTCAATATTTAAAATTAGATGCAAACACCAAACACACGCTGTTTACAGAATCAGTGCTGTGTTAACGAATATAAAAATTGGCCATGTAAATAAAAGATTTATATTAAAAATTTTAATTTATGGGTTATATTATTTAAATTTTAAAGTTCCATGCCCTGAAAGTAAAAATAAAACTCTACGCTTTTAGAATTAGAAATTGATGAAACACTAAAAATGCATGTAAACTCTGAAAAATTAATAATAGTCTTTTCTGATTGGATGATAAAATGAAATTGTGGACCCTGCTAGACCATAAATAAACCAAAAGAATCTCTCTCTCTCTCTCTCTCTCTCTCTCTCTCTCTCTCTCTCTCT